>OMLP01011413.1:0-15243 GCA_900302685.1 Spondyliosoma cantharus | reverse complement strand
GTTTTTACACGACAGTTCAGATTCTTCCTCCTGTTTCACACACCTTCTCCTCTTTTCTTCTTCTTCTTCTTCTTCTTCTTCTTCTTCTTCTTCTTCTTCTTCTTCAAATGGGGAGTAACCGTGAGCAGTGAAGTAACAAAGTACATTACTGTACTGTTTTGAGGTTCTTGTACTTTACATGAGTATTTCCATTTTCTGCTACTTTATACTTAGAGGCAAATACTGTATCTGTAATCATTACATTTATTTGGTAACTAGTTACCAGTTACTTTGCTGACTTTGCTGATAGAAATGACTAATTCTTGTAATCAGAAAAATGCTGAATAAATGTAAATGTATGTTTGATTTATAATAGTTTAATATCTTCATCTTTAGATTTTTGCATTACTTTTCCTCTCTCTTTCTTTCTCTGTGATCTTGCCTGTTTTATAACTTTTATTGATTTCATTTTATCTTTTCGCGTTTTTATATTTTCTGTTCAGCCTTCTTATTCTAACTCACCTTTTGCACCTCTTGCACTTCACTGGCAACATATTTGCTTCCATCGTTTTGATAATATTATAACAATAAAGTTTATTACAGCACTTAAAAAAATCTGAGATTATTTTCAGGTTCATGATTTTGATTTTCTTTTTCACACATCCATAAGATGATTTTGTTTTTATAAGCAGCATTAAGTCGCTATCTTTTTGTGCAGTCTTGTGTTATATAATGATTAATTGAATCTTGAATATTCACTCAAATGTTTTAAAAGGGCAGAAAGGAGAATCAATACTAACAAAAAATTCAACAGCAAAAATATGCATCAAATAATAAGTCAAAGTTTATTTTCTGTTTTTATGAAGAAATCGGCTCGTGCTACAGACAGCCAGCTGTCGCGTTGTTTATGCTGACGTCACGGGTTCCCTGGCAACAGAACTTGACCGTTGTTCCTGCAGAAGTCATGGCTGGAGATATGTTAATCCACTCAGTTGGAACAGGGGCCACAACACGTACACCTGAGGAAGACATGGTGAGTTATCATGATTCATTGAAGAATTACAACATGAGAGTTTTTAAAAAATGTGTTATTTGAAAGGCAATTGTCATTTAATGGCGTGCGTGACACATGAAAAACTATTAGCTACCGCTGCCTAACATTATATGCAAGTGAATGTGTCACCTAGCTAGTTAGCATAGATAAACATGATGCATTTAGCTTAGTTTTGAAAACGTTGTCACCTTCGAAAAATGTTGACAATAGGTTTAAACTGAGGCTGACGGTGATGATGTCCCTGAAAATAATACATTTGTACATTTAAGTAAAAATGCGAGCTGTGGTTTGGCAAGTTGTAAAAGTTTTCATTCAAACAATGTTTCATTATCATTTTGTGACAATTCACTCATTCAAAACAGAAGTTCAAGTTTACTATTTATGAAAACAAGGAGACAAAGTGGACAAATCAGGAATGATAAAGTTAGGAAATCAAGAAAAAAAGCAAATAAAACAAGTGTTTATTTTGCTTTATTTCATGTGTTGAATTTGACAAAAATATATCTTCTATCTTCTAATATTTCTATATTTGATATAATAAACACAAACATTCTCACATACAGGTTATAGAGTACAGTGACACCATTTTCACGGTGCAAGGTAAATAGCTTACCACTTGCTGGACACAAGCCACTCACTGTACACATGCCTAATCTCGGCCAATCAGAGCTCTTGGCCTGCTACAAGTGTAGGTCACTGCAAGCGGCTAACAGCTAAATCCTCGTGCTCTAGATGATTCCTGCTGTGAGATGAGTGTTAAGCTGTGCCAGGTTCCTCTGCCAACCCCTGACATCATGCTGGCCTCTGTCATCTGGCGCTTAACCCGATACTGCTTAGGCCATGATTCTGTAACAACACAGCCAGAAAATACCTGCAGGTTTCCATATGAAAGGTCGTCCTCGAAGTTGCTGTCTCATCATTTCTAACTGATCCACCTGCAGGGCCTGTTGTCCATCCTTCGGAGGCTGAAGCAGTCTCCAGAACAGGAGGTGCGCTTACTGTTGCTTGGCTTGGACAATTCTGGCAAGACCACTCTGCTGAAACAGCTGGCAGCTGAAGACATCAGCCACATCACCCCCACACAAGTACAAATATTTTCCAGCCAAATCATACTTCGATTCACCCAGAACAAGTATTAAATAAAGCATGGAGCATCTGTGTTGTCTTTCAACAGGGCTTCAATATAAAGAGTGTTCAGTCATCTGGCTTCAAGTTGAATGTGTGGGACATTGGAGGTCAGCGCAAGATCCGACCCTACTGGAGGAATTATTTTGAGAATACAGATGTACTGGTATGTCCTCACAATATAGTATTTTATGCATGTTAAGTTGTATTTCAGTAATGTATAAATCTGTTATTTGCAGATCTATGTGATTGACAGCTCAGACAGGAAGAGGTTTGAAGAGACGAGTCTGGTGAGACGCAATTTAAATTTTCCTGAAAGACATGCAATAATAATATATGTGATAACTGGTCATGTAATTTTATTAGAGAACATTTTGAGGGTTAATACGTATCATTATTGTAAGAGGTAAGACTCATGACAAACAGGAGAAATTAAAAAATGTGAGCAATTCAAGCCAGAAGTCAATATTATTTCACACCTGTCACTGATACCCTCGTGTGTCTGCTCCTCCAGGAGCTGGCTGAGTTGCTGGAGGAAGAAAAGCTCGCTGGTGTGCCGCTGTTAATCTTTGCCAACAAGCAGGACCTGATGACAGCCTCCCCGGCGTCTGAGCTGGCAGAAAGTCTCAATCTGCACACGATCCGGGATCGCATGTGGCAGGTCCAGGCCTGCTCAGCGGTCACAGCTGAGGGAGTGCAGGTAAATACTCGCAGTCTGCAAACACAGAGCACGAATACACAGTGAGGGTTGAGACAGGGTGGGCTGCCGACTGAGTGACATTGATTAATTTTCAATTTCAATTTATTACATTCAGTTTGTTTGTTGTTTGTTTGGTTAAGCTTAAATGCTGAAGCAACAAGCGATAAGCTAATAAACATAACTGACTTTGGATGAAATTTAGTGGGACCACATCAGAACCAACAACATGTAAATATTGCTTTTGTCATCTCACATTAAAACTTTAAAACTTCCGCTTCTCTGCAAATACTTCCTGATTTACCTGTGTTTGTGTTACTTAACTAACCAGTTGCACGCCTGCTGCTAATTTTGGTTGCTCTCAGCTGGCTGTGGATGTTTAATCTTTCCTGCTCAAACTATACATACTATTGGCCCAGATTAGAAGTTAAGCACGTTGTCATCTTTCTGTGTCTCCACTAGATGTATTCACCTTTCCATTAATGCATTGATTAAGTCCATTACCAGCAACAGAAAGACAATGTTTATACAACTTTATCTCCCCTGACAATCAAATTGATAGATAACAGTTCACTCTAAATGAGACTTCCTGATTGTATGTGTTAGTTTAAATCAGGAAGCACTGGCAGTGTAGTGAAGGAGCGTATGCAGGTTGTGATGCAGCCGCTTGTGTCTCTCCTCATTAGTAGGCTGCCCAAGAAGGATGTCACATTGCCCTAATAACAGTTGTTAATTATGGCTTGCAAACATACTTTTAAATGAAAGCATTTCTTATGTGCACAGTCAAAAGACACGTTTCCTGTACAATAAATGATTCCCTTGCCTTCCATTCTGAATGCAATAATAACATGTGTAAAAAAATTATAAATACAAGAATATAAGAAACAATGGGAATAATATGGTAAACAGATATACAGAATTTTCACCAGCTAACATAACCCCTCACCCTGTGTTTCTCTCCAGGATGGCATGACCTGGGTTTGCAGAAATATAACATTTCGGAAGAAATGACTCGGGAAGCGGAGGATCTGTGAAGAAATGCCGTTGCACTTTAAACTTGACCCACCTAGTCACTTAATGTCCAGGACACAGAGGTGACAGAATGTTTTCTTATGTTTTTTTTTATGAAACCTTTATTTTTGAGTCATTCTGCTCTTACATGGCAGTTTTAAAACATTTTATAAGTAGAAGTTGCCAATACAGTGATTCTATAATGTGTATTTTGAAATGTATATACTGTATATATTAGGCTATTTTAACCAAGCTGTATGCTTTGATCACAATGTTCCTGTAAAGAGGTACTTTCGATGTGAGGGTATGTACAGACAGTGTTTTGTGTGCTGGATTCATGACTGATCGGTGTCGTATGCCTGTGAGTCTCTCCAGTTGAAGCTAGAGGGCGACCTTGCGCCAGTGTTGTCTCTCACAGCCTAATGCCCAATTATTAAACCCCCTGCTTCTCATGAACGATGTGGCATCCTGTGCCATATTCGATTTGTTCATTTCATAATCACCATTTTATTCCTCCAGTCAGCATAGTGTGTCAAAAAGATTCAAGGCCATAAACTAGTCGGTTAATCAGCAGTAATACATTTAGCGATGCTTCCACATTTTGCCTCCACTCCCGCTGTCACAGAGCCGCTTATGGCCACCCTGTGTTCTGCTCAGGTAGGGAAAAAATCTGTATCATAAAACATGAACGCTTGCACATGCACACGGTGAGCCGACCCAGTACATCTCTCTTGCATACACAATAAACCATACAGAAACACCTTGGCCATTCAATTACTCAGCTACTCACCTTGTTCACCATGATTTACCACAAGGCAATTGCATTTTCCGTCTATTTTTCTATTTTGTCTTTTGCAGCACATTTGCCACAAACCCCGCTAATCTGAACTGGCCGAGTGCTCCGCTGTGGTCCTATAGGGCATTTACATACAAACCTTTTCCAGGACTAATAGCTCTCCAATACAATTTGCATTTATATAGCCCCCTTCATACCAACATGATTTGGCGCCTTTGCCCATGATAAAAATAAACCTCCTCCTTTGGCCTTGAGTTACTGCTGCTGGTGTTGTGTGTGTCCGTGTGTGTCCCTCTGTGTATCTAAGGTTGGCTGATTTTAATATGTCAGAGCTGCTTGATCCTCCGATCGAGACTGAAACAAGTGCAGAGAGCCTCAAAATGGACCTCATAAGGATTTTGCCCTCAGTATGAGCGCTAGTCTGATGTGGTAGTGTGTTTTCTGTGTGTTTGAATGTTGTCGATGCAGCAGTGTGGGACACTAGAACAGGGCGTCGCCAAGGAGTCACAAGGTAAATATTAAGCCACATATTAAGCCAGATTTTCTTTGACACAATGAAAACGACAAAAACCTGCCGTTATTCAGTTTAAGCTGCTCGAAATGTGTACGCAAATGCATGACACATTTTCGCAAGGCTGTATGGCGCACACATCAAAAGAGAGAAAAGTAATGAATAAGGAAATGAAAGTCTACCATGTGAGACTGAAAATAAAATGCCCCCTCTCACCCTTCAGAGTGCTTAATCATTAACATCTAATCCATGTGATTATCACCCAACCTGTAAGAAATATACCCAATTACACATACAAGTACTCTGATAAATCTCTCCAATTGAATCTTCCAGTAGCATCAGACGACGAAGGCTGAGAAAGTGCCTTTAAATCCCAAATGAATAAAATTGGATTTAGCAAACAGGAGAGTGGATTGGAGCAACCAGTCCTCGTTACCTCTGGCTCTATCATCAGCGAGGTGAGAGGCAGTCAGGCCTGCAAAGGGCCATAAATCATGGGACTTTCCCAGCTACTCAGGCCAGCACACCGGCCTCCCACACAGGGGGAAACGAAGGGCAGAGAGTCTGATTGACTCGCAGGGTGAGAGAGAGAGAGAGAGAGCGAAAAAAGGAGGGTGAGATCCTGTGACTTAATTAAAGTGTTGTGTATCACACACACTGTAAGTACAGCTCAGTCACTTTGTGTTACAGCGGTGGTGTAGGACGCATCAGTGCTGAGACTCAGGTGGTGGTTTGACTAAAAAGAAGGTGACGGTGTTACGTTATGGAATTATTAAATACATTTAATTGAGCCATTGAGAAACATTTAATCAAATTACTGTCACTAATCAAAACATTGGTGATTACAAAGGAGTCACATCCAAATATATAACCTTTTTAGCTAAAAAGTTGTAGAATATAACATTCATCCTGTTGCTTTGCATCTTTTAGCTGTGCAGGAATGTCTTCTTTTTGTATATTTCCAGACAACGTGAGTCAGCAAAGTCATTGGGACCAATTTTAGTGCGACACCATCAAGGGTACGATATCTAAAGAGCTGTCTCTACATTTCAATTGCACTCATTTTGAGCGATGACTTTGCACTAACTCGAATCTGCAGACTTTGCTTAACCTGGGTTGAATTTACCAAATTTATGTTTTCAGGCCTTCTCAGGTTTATTTCCCAGTTTAAAATATTACTCAAATGCAATGAGTACATTATTTTGATGAGGTAAATTAAATAGCTGCATTAGTAATTACATTTTAAACAATTTATAATCTGTGACTTATTTAATTTTGAAAGTAACATTGCAAACATCAGAAGAAAGTATTTCTACCTCAACCCGATTTGAAAGAAAAGGTCATTTTCTACTTTCTGGAGCTTTGCAGCAAAATTGCGTTGAAGCTCTCATAAACAACTAGAGTAGAAAGAAAAACACGAACAGGGCTTCAGGAGACTTGGATAATGTCGGACAAGCTGTAAGCCAATTTTAGTTTTGTGGACTACAAAACTTCACCTGACTTTCTAATGCATTTCAAACTGAGTGGGGAGGTCGTCTCACTGCCACAAGAACTATAAACTTTGAGACTGTTTGTGAACCGAACCTCAACACTTGCATACACTTCAGGTGGCCCGTCCTATAGCTGACAACACTGACAGAGCACATTTGCCTACTTTCAACAGTGGGGGTAAAGACCATGATTACAGTGCTGTTGCAACACACTACAAAACACACATATATCTTTGTAACTGAGGAGGTCGACACGCCCTTATAATGAAATGGCTCAACATGGAAACAACACAAGGCATCAAAACTGCTGTAAGCGTCGTCGTAGATTCAGCTAACTTCCTGTTGGTTTTGCAGTTAGCAATTCCCTCCCTGCTCTCCACGTCACCGCACTTGCATGACTCCTGTCTTTTTTTATTTTCGAGGCAGCTCTCTTTGCCTCTTTCTTTTTCTTTAAGCGTTTTTCTTCACTTGGCCTGTTTGGTAGGATAAGACGTCACCGGGAGTGCTGGAACTGGTGGCTTTGCCCTGTTGGAGAAGGATTCTGCTCTCTGCACGGTTCTTTTCTCTTTTACTGCATGAGCAGGAGGAGGAGAGACGTGGATTACCGACCAAACACGCTGTAACCTTTACTACTGTTGGAGTGTGGAGCTATTTAACACTTTACTAATAAAGATACTGTATGTAAGCGCATCAGAATTTAGCATTTCAAACAGGAGCATGAATTGAAATTCAAAAAGTGGCAAAAAAGAAAGAAATCACCAGAAAACAAAATAGTTCCAGAATAAACTAGAATGGCACTCAGTAGAGCGCATACCCACACCAAGGCCCAACAGTCCCTGAAAATTCCTGGATCCGTCCCTTTATCCGGATCCACACCAAATGTTAATGGGCTCTATTCTGGGCAGAGAGCCATCCTCCATCCGAGTTTTTGTGGAAATCTGTTCAGTAGTTTTTGTGTAATCCTGCTGACAAACCAACCAACTAAAGGACACGGGCGAAAACGTATCCTCCTTGGCGGAAGATTCTCAAATATGAGGATTTGCTATTTCTTTTGCTTCTTTTAATCAAATCATTTTTTTTTATTTAGCCCAAAATCACAATCACAGAAGATGGAAGGAACCTCAGGAGGAACCACAGAGAAGGGGTCCCTCTCTCAGGACGGATAGACATGCAATAATAGTGTCGCATGTACAGACAACAACAATAAAATCACAGTTTACAAGTTAGACTGACAGAATATCTGACATATTGTGATATATGCAAAGTGTGTGGATCCAGGAGACGACTGAGCAGGCCTAGGCATCGTCCAATCGGTGACATATCAAATGATTAATCAGCAATATACCTCATAGATGAAATGATAATGGCAATAATCTGTCGTTGATGATGTATCGCGATGTTGTTAGGAGTGTAATGCGATCTTAACTGTAATGTTACGGCGCATGAAATAGTGGACGAGCTGCAGCTGAACCACTTGGATGCATCTTATGCGTAACAGCGACAGCTTGTCCTCTGCGAGGACCTGTAATGTTAAAGCAAATTGTTCCTCTGCTCTTGTAACCTTGCACGCTGCTATAACCAAAACAAACCTGGCTCGTCCCTCCGGTTACTACGACAGTGTTGGGGACGGTTTGTTTGGCCAGCGCAGTGTTCCCTCCTGCCTCCCTTCCCAGGCCAATCCTTTATGATTAAGCAGATAAGTGCTGGTACTGGATGATAAAACAAACAACAAATGTCCACATTCCTCTCATAGCTGCTTTGATGTGTGTTTGTGTGTGAGCCTTCTCCGGGGCTCTCACCGCTCCAAACCCCCCTTTCGCTATAATCAAACTACAGAGTCATAAACAGCGAGGGATGAGGACTATAAAAATGATCAGGAGGCTCTATCAGCCGGGGGGACAGAAGTTCACACCTCGGAGTGGGTCAGCGTAGGAGCATGAGGGGGGTCAGCGCGGGGGTCGGCCTGGTAGGGGGTCCGCGGGCCCGTTTGATGCTCCCGAGACAGAAAGCAGAAAAGGTAGAGATGGTGTCAGCGTGAGCCGAGATGCTACCAGAAACTCTGGCTGACTCTTCAGGAGGATGTTGTCCTGGTTCACGTCATGCTTCTGGCTTTTGGGGGTTTCGTGACGTTTAAATTATAACATAGTTGAAAGACTTTGTAATCTTTGACATGCTTATCTATTCATATATTTTTGGAGTTTCATTTCATTTCATTTTATACCAGTTTCGGTCATCGTGGTCTTACGTGATCGGAACCTCGAACATTTCACCTACAGAATAGACTTTTGGATTTTCCTGCTCATTGGTACGTTTTGCCTGCACACTCCTGCGTTATTAAGGTTATAGTGTGTCATTTTTTATTTTTCGAAACAGGTTACAGTGTAAATTACATGAAGCGCATAGAAAATTGTTCCTCCGGGGGAAACGTTGTACTGTTAATGTTCGGTACAAATCTAAATTTGAAGCATATTGTCTCACAAAAAGCAACCAGTTTGTGTACGAAGAATTTAACCACAAAGGCGATGAGAAACAAGAGTTTTTTTTCTCCTTTATTCTTTTGTAAAAAAAAACAAAAAAACAGAAAGACTGGGTTGTTTCCGTAAAAAAAAAAAAAAAGCAAATGCTGAATGCACGTCTGCAGATCGGATGAAGATTTACATGGTTCTTTTATTGCTAATCAAGTCCTTAACACTCCTTGGTGTTTAAGTACTCTCACTACGAATCACCTCAATTGGAAACCAATCACGTCCAGCAGATAATAACATGGGTAAACTGTGGTGAGTGTGAATCAATAACTCGTCACTAGCGCGAGGTCAGGGGTCGTACTCTTGACCCCTCACCGACCCTTGACTCCGAGCTGCACTGGGAGGAAATAACACTCTCCATCGTCCGAAACGTTTCCCAGATTGACTGATTGCCCTTATCATTTGACGGATCTGGTCCAATTCTCTTCTCTATGTCTTCGCTCCCCCACACTCTTTTGTCCCTCCCCGGCACTCATAATTTGACTTTTTATCACCTCTCCCTGAAACAGAGACCCAGCGCCATCCGTCATTACAGCACCCACTGACAGCTCCTCACACATGCATGGATTTTTACATTTGACTCAATCCAGGGGCTTACTTTACTGTAACCGATTCAATATTCCTCAAATGAGCCGACCGATCTATATACACGCCACAGTGGATGGGATGATCTATAGCACAGCCTTAATAGATTTCCCAGGCCTCAGAGCCTGACTAGTTTAGGGGAAAGGGCATAATTTGTGTAATAAAAACATAATTATTCATTTGACTTGCTTGATAATTTATAGTACTCACGTGTCCAAGGCATTACAGCTAAGATTTGTAGGTTTTCTCTGTATTTGGATGTTGGTATCTGCGTGTGTGGCTGTTTATAATAAACATCAGGATCGAGTTTGTGCTTTCCTGAGTTATCGTTTCAAATGAGTGATCAAAAATATGATCCAAAACTAACAATAATAGTTTTAGACAATGTAAAGACAATGTTAATTTAGGTATGAATTTTTCTTACTCTAGTCAGTCTAAACAGCTGTGTAAGCTAACAGTAGTATTTTTCATGTTTTAGATTTCTGTAAACTTAAGACTATTTTATGCCAAACTGTTCTCCTTTAGCTCATTTGTTATGCTAGCTGTAAACAATAGCCTTTTACCTTGTGTTAGACTAAGTTATATGTAACAGATTTGGGGTAATATTTGCTCCAGAGATTTTAAGAGGTAGGTGAAGTAGTCACCTGAACTGCTTTTAGCTACTAAGCTAATAGCATTTGTGTCATTAGCTAAGAGTGAGAGGGAAATATCTGATTAAGCTAACGTTATTTGATTGTTGAAGGAAACATTATTTAAGCTAGTTAAACACCTCAAATGTGAGGTATTTGTTTACAGCATTAATAAACAGCATTTTGATAAACTGTCAGATAAGATATGTCAACCATATTACCTCTCATACCCTGCAGTCTGCGTAAGCTCCAAGTTAGTTTGCTTTTTACATTGCAAGTCATTTTTAACAGCACTTCCCACATGGTGCCAAGCTGTTCTCTTTTAAATAATTATGTGAGCTGAAATATATTTCTGTTGCACATTTTGAAACAACATGAGTTGAAAGCAAAATAGCTCCAGAGAGTTTAACAAATGACAAACATGAAGACCAATTAAAAGGTAAGTGATGTCCCTTGAGCCACTTTAAAAGCTAGTCGTATTCATGTTGTTAGATTTGAGTGAGAGGGAAAGGAAATGTCCAGTTAAGCTAATGTTGACCTAACCAGAGATATTTGGGCACTGAGGGTAACCTCATTTAAGCTAACGTTGGCATTACATTTTCTGCTTTGAGCTTTAAGTTTAACTCATTAAACAAACAGTAGTTTGATCAGATATGTCAACAATATGATCTCTTATTCTAAACCATGAATCTAAGAATTGCTGGTGATATTTTAGCACGCTAAGGTTAGCAGTAGGTTCCGTTAGCTTGGCAACAGATGCGGCTGGCAGTTGGTGTAACTATCTAGTAACAACTTATTTCTATGTGAGAGCTAGTTTACGCGGTGTAACCCATTTTTAATTTAGCGATGTATACAAATAGCTACAGGATTAAATCAAATATATTAAAACACAAAAACTTTATTGTTTTGACACAATGTTTTCAACGTTATCATGACACAAAAAACATTTCACATTATAACAATACGCTGGTTGTCATAACAATATATATTTATATATATGTATCTTGTATAACATTACACATTTTACATTTAAACATGGTAACTCATTGTTATAACATAAAGTGGTTATAACATGATTATTATAACAAGAAAAGCTCTTTATGTAATGTAATAAGTTTGTATTTCGGAATGATGTGATAAACATAACATCTTGTTAAAACAAATACATTTCGCATGTTATAAAGTAATTTCTCTTTTCTGACATGGCAGCAACAGACCAGCTGTTTAAATCCATGAGTGCATTTTAACTACATTGGCTAAGCTTATGAAGAGGAGGTGCAACCAGCTCCTGCTCTGGATGAAGTTTAACAAACTGAGAACAAATTGAGCGATATCACGATAAAACAACACAAATCAGCTTTGGCGTCACCAAGTCGCAAAGATAACTTGTCTTTAAATAAAAAATCTATATTTACTGCAGCGGCATGAATAAAAAACCTTCATGTTTATGATGTTGCTTTCTTATTATAAATAAATTACAGCAGGATGCACGACGGCGGCGGTGGTGTGTGCGTTTGTGCACATTGCCTCTGCCCTGTTCTGTCTGATAGACTGGAGAGTGTGTGCCAGAGAGGCAAAAGGGAAATATTGTTTGTGTTTTTTTTTGTTTTTTTTTAATTTTGTTTATATCTCCCTGCCTTTTATGGCCTGTGCTCGAGCTCTTTGCCGGTGCCAGGGAGGGTAAAAGAGAGGGAGAGAAAGCGAGTATTCTCAATTTCCTTCTAAAAAGAAAATTCATTTGCAGTTGCTAATGTAATGTCACCGTTGTGTTTACTGAGCGTGGATGATGTATAGGGGATGTTGCATTGAGTGAGACTGCTTAATGATGCATAGAATTAAGTCTGTGGCTTTCAGCTGAGCTCCCCTCTCTCTCTCTCCCTCTCTCCCTCTTCCTCCCTCCCCTTCTCTCTTTCACACACACTCTCCCTCCCCGACTCCCCGTTCCCTTCCTCTTTCCGTCCCTCCCTTTTACCTCTCTCTTCGTTTAATCCTCCACCCTCCTCCTCCTCCTCCTCCTCCTCACCACCACCACCACACCAACCTCTCTCCTTCTCCCTCAGATGCAGGCTGTCTTGGACTGTTGGCCACACGTTGCTCTGTGCTCTGCTGCCTAACTCCATCAATCACTGCGAAGGGAAAGAAGAGAGTGTGAAGGGGTTGTTGGGGGGGAGAAAAAGAATAGAAATAAGATATGGTTGGGGAAAAATGAGCAGGATGAAAACACACATTGGGTGTATAGACACCGTACAGGGTTTTAGAAAAGCTGGAGGGAAGAAGTAGAAGAAGAAGAAGAAGAAGAACACCTCTTACATTTAATGATCCGCTGTGCTCGATGGCAGTCCCAAATAATATTCTTGAATACTGTGTGAATATATGGACGCAATCGTCTTATGACTACGGCTCGGGCCATGATTGTAAAATGTGTTGGAGAGCAGGGATGGTGATGATAATGATGATGATCATGATGATGTGATTTTAGTGCTCATGCTAACGGTTATTACCTGAGCGAGATGACTACCTGAGTGGGAGGACTGTAGCTGCAGAGAGACATTTTTTAGATTGCCGGGGAAATATATTCCCCTTTAATTCAAACATCGGGGAGTTACGTAAATTCAAATTATGGATGTGCTCGCTTTAAGAAAGACTGATATGTTAATATTGTTCTCTTGAAAGTAGCCGTGGTTGATTCTGTGCTCACTCTTCTGTTTAACAAGCACTGCGAGCCTGTTATGAAGACACAGACGTCGTGACAGCTGAAGCAGGACTGGGAGTGTTTTTGTTCAGGTGTGATGAATCATATTTCCCTTTTTGATTGATCAAAACCTCCAAACCAATTTATAAAAATACTATTCCAATACAAGTGAAGCACTGAGACTCATGAGTATGGCATCAATTTAGCAGACTAGAGGAATATATAAGATTTAATATTTGAACAGACAACGTTGTTTTGTGTCGTAATTTATATTAGCAGTTCTGTCTTGATTCCAACAGATTTTGCTGACATATTTTTAAAATCTGGATTCTTTTAGTTGCCTGTACGTATGTTCCGGTGATGAAGTAGGAGCAGGAGTGGACAGGGAGGACCGGAAAACAGTGACTAAATTGTAAGTGAAGTCCACCAGGCCTCTTTTAGTGGACAAGCTCAAAAGCTCATTTGACAAACTTCCTAAATGAAGAGCATAAGGAGCTCCATGTTCAGCCTAACGAGTGCTTAATTATATTGAGTGGTTCTTTAAAATCAAATCCATCTGCAGTGCATGCTATAATGATGTTGCCTTGAGTCTAACTGGATAATTATCACACACACACACACACACACACACACACACAGACATATGATGTACTAGCCTCAGCTGAAATCAAATATTCTGAAAGTTTCAAAGAAGTAAATACTGAACTTTTGAAACTTGGGCTTTTCTTCAATTTCAAATTAAAGGGCAGGGGTGAAAATCTGGTATCAACTTTGGACGGGGCAATTACATGAAATTTCATGAAGGGCAATGCTGGAGGAGTATAGCAACAGTAGTGCTATAACTCTCTTGACAAACACACTGCCACCTAAAGAAAACTGTGATGTATTTCTAGCTTCACTCACTGACTCAGACTCAAACAGCTGCAGACACTGGCTGATGTTATCGTGTCTTGCTAGCAAACCTCAACTGCCCACTGTCTAACTTAAAGACTGATCTCTAATTTCATGCACTGAAAATGAAGATTGGTGATGATCATATATAAGTTTATAGTATTGAGTGGTGAAATAAAGGAAATGTCACACATATCCATGGTTTGAACTTCTTCCTGGAGGTCAGCCACCAATGACAGAGTCTTGGAACCAATAACAAGCTATTCTGTGTCTATAATCAGCACAAGTGCCTGAATTGCATATTTTTGATATTACTGAAATTACATAATACTTTTGCATTGATACGATGGAGGTAAAAAATATTCTCTTTTCTTTTCTCCACAGGGTGGAGGGGTTGTATACCCTCTGTCCCAAATATAGAAATATATAAATGTTATTTTCTTTTGGAGGATAAATTCAAACTCAGAATTTTAATATTTACAATATTAATGAGGGAATTATACAAACTCAGAAATATGTATTTTTCCATTACTGAATAAACAAGCTGTTCTCAGAGGAAAATACAGTTCCCAGAACACTGTCTGAAGCTAGAGAGGTGGCAGGGTCCGCCACATATAAACAAAGTAAAACAGTATGAAATGGTGTCGTCCTTTAAGGTCACTTTATTGAGTCATGAAAACAATGAGAGTTTGTTGAAGCATGAAACAGACAGTCAATGAATGTCTTTCTCTTCTCATTAAAATGACTTCCTCAAAACTACATACTGCACCTTTAAAGCAAATAAACAAAAGAAATAACAAGAAGTACAAATAATGGAGATCTTTCTGTGCTAGGCTCTGCTCTTTATCTGCAATCATACAGTGATATTTTAAACAATAACGTGCTTCCAAACGTCCCTTTTTTTTAACTTTTAGTAGAAGAACTTGACTAATTCATGTGCACTAATGCTGTTGTGGCTCAACGGGAAACTCTTGCCAACATGCCCGGTAGATAAAAGGATTTTTTTAGCATCACTATAACGCACATGACTTTGGCATTAGATGTCATATACAGGTGTTCAAATTTGATTTGGCCAATTGAGACACAGATCAGACTTGTCTGCCCAAAATTAGCCTGTTACAAAACACACAAAAACCATTTCAGCTGCCTGACAGTGTTTTTGTTTGCGTGTTGATTTTACAGTTTTCGCTCTCCCACATCCCCACTCCTTCATCTCTCTCTCTCTCTCTCTCTCTCTCTCTGTCTCTCTCTCTCCTTC
>OMLP01011410.1:35165-48602 GCA_900302685.1 Spondyliosoma cantharus | reverse complement strand
GTGGGAGGGGGTTGGCTAAAGTCAGATGTGACACTGTGTGAGCCAAAGCGCAGATCTGTCACGGCTGTCATTGTTGCTTAGCAATGAGGCGAATAGAACGAGAGAGTGAAGGAAGATGTGAGCAGGAAGAAAGCTAGAACAGTGGGAAGAGAGCAGAGGATAGTAGAGAGGAGAAAAAGAAGAAAGATCAGCAAAGAACAGAAGAGTAGAGCTGGGCGCATGTGTTCTCTCATCTCCGCATACTAAAAAAAAAACCAAAAAAAACCCACACGATCAGGAGTATTTTCATGCACGTGCCACATACATCCGCAAATGTGTTTTTGTGTGAGCAGACTATGAAAGGTTTCCAAATTCAACAGACAGCACAAAAAGTTGCCTGGTCATCCAATTTACGGCTGCCTCAACCCAACCATGACCCCTCACCCCAAGTGCACTGACCTGGAAGTTATGTCCATTCGGGGCAGCCATTTCCTGACTCTATAAAGGAGGCAGCGGAACTGAAGGAGACTGAGGGTGAAAATGGAGGGGCAGAATCATTAACTACCAACACAATGACCACAACTGTGTCCAAGTCCTGCCCAGCATTTTGGAGAGGTCAACCTCTAAAGATCTGAGAGCCCCACAGCCAGCGGCACACAGAACCTTCACAGCTGAGGGAAAACCCAGGCCTCTGACAGTACTAGAGGCAGAGGCAAAGAACGTCTATAAACAGCTGGCCATGCTCACAAACAACAAAGGACAAAACTGCCAGGGGCACTCTTTGGTTTTCCAACTAGTAAAAAATGGAGCCAAACTGGACGAGGCATTGCTGTGAGAAGTGTTTATGATAACTCTGGTTTATCAGATCAAATCTGAACAAATATAGAAAACACAACATGTTGGATACATGTCAAAGTCTCGATACTCATCCACCATCAGCAGAATTGTCCCCCACCCCTGCCCTCCACTGACTGAGCATCAGCTTTCACTCTTCACGGCTCCTGGCCTGGTCTTGCAGCCTCGGAGGCCATGAGGTAAGGCCAGCCTCGAGACAGAGACTCTTGTCCAGGCATGACAGTCTGGGCTGGTCTTGGCTTCAAGCAGATCTGGAACTTGACGTCCGTCATGCTACAATCTCCAGCAAAGTCAAGGTTACAGCAAGGACCAGACGGCCAGACTCGACTGAGGAAGGGAGAGTCTGGCAAACCCTCCTGTCATCTACTTTCCACTGCCAACTGCTCCTAAAATCTGAGCTGCTTTCAAATCCAAAGTCCAGCATGGTAGATAACATTCATGCTACTCTATCAATAACACTGTTCCAGTGTCCCTGCAAGGGTTATACACAAAGGGCTGGTGTTTGGCAATAGTTCAGATAAGCCTTTGGCAAAGTCAACGGTGTGATTTAGAGATGGGTGTGTGTGATGGATAAGGAAGTAATGAAGTAGCTGGATGGGAGACAGGCAAAGGGGAGAAAGACAGACTGAGTGACTAAGTGTTTAGATTTATGGGTGAGGCAGGATTACTCTTCCCCGTCCTTTACCTTTCATTTCACTTATCACTTTTGGGGTTTCATGTCCAGTGTCTCTCCATGGCCGCACTACTTGAGAATTTGGCAGTCATTGTAATGCAGCCTTAAAGCTGAATTTAGACGTGCCTGCATTGTCATTCTCTGACAGTGCAGTAACAGAGCCTATACGCTGAGACTTAGGGGTTGTGCTGTGGGGTACACTAGAGCTGGTATTCCTTAAAAACAGCATGCTATGGCAGATACCTGGTGGAAACTGTAAGACCTGTTGGATCAGATTGGTCATCTTGACTGCTTGCATTTCTTGCTGCGTGATCTGATGTTTCAGTTCCTAAAATTATTGACAGTGAAGGAAGGTTTTTCAGTAATACTTGAAATATTGGTACATTTTGAAATTCTTGAGTTAATGCTTTTTTCAATACCTTACTTAATACGATTTCCTACTAAACTGCTTATTAATTTAAAGATTACTTCTCAGATGGCAAATGTCCAAATCCAAGCAGTCATGCAAGTACTAATTAAAGAGCTTTTGTACATTCAGTACTTGACTGCTAGAGACATTTCATGCAGTACAAAATCACTGACATTCAAAGCCGATCTCTACATGGTTTTATATTACAAAGTGAATGAAAGACTTTAAACACGATTATAACTGAAGCACACCGCAGCCTGATAATGTAAAACATATCCAGCTTTTGGTAAAGTGCTGTTATCAGCAGGTTGAATCCAACACTGAATTATAAATCAATTCCTATGCCAGTGGCATCTTACTATGGGAACATTTATATGTCGAGAACATATCTACGTCGAGAACCTCTCAGCGGAGTGATTTAGTTACAGTTCAGCTTCCTCTCATGAAGCCCACACAGTGAGATATAGATGCACATGTAGAGCCAAAAATGGGATGAGTATATTTAGCATCTCTTTCTTTTGATGTTCTCCCCCTCTCCTCCCCTCAGCCTGCTTCTCTCTCTCTCTCTCTCTCTCTCCCCCCCCCCCTTTCTAGTGCCATCACTTTGCAGATAAGAAGTGCTTGTCTCTCCCAGAGGAATTGAAATATCTGCAAGGACATTGTAAACACAGTCAACAGGGCACAACACCATTAAGTCGTCCATGAGTCAGCATTGGCACAGAGATCCTGAGCTGCTGCTTTTAACAGGAGCAGTATACTTGCCTTTAGAAAAAGGAAAGCAATTTCAATACAGAATGTGAAGCATTTTCAATGATGTAGTAGCTTTCATGTGAAAATAAGCCCACTCAACCTCAGCTACAGTGAACAGTTTCAACACTCGGCACTGCTCTTTGTTGTTGATGATCCATAGCCTTTCTTCAGCACTGTTTGATTTCAGCCAATCTCCTAAAAAATAAATTGCTTAAAAGGTCCTGCAAAACACACATGCACTGGGAAAAGTAAAATGCTGATGACGCATGTGATGAGGTTAAAAACTTCTGTTTCTCTGTAATCAAAAATTTTCTCCATCAGTTGGCTTTTTTCTGTCTTCAAGTGAAAAGCAGGGCTTTTGAAAATAATGATCAGCAATGTGAACTTCTGACTCCATTTTGTGGCTTTCTAGAGTATTTTTTAGACACTGTTCACAAGCCTCTGCATGACCATTTCTATAGACCAGACAGCAACACAACAAGTCATGTTTCATTTTTAATATGGGATCAGATGAGGAAAAAAAAAAGTCAATTTCATGTTCTAACTATGTCATCACCACAATCACTACTAGCATTGTTCTCTCTGAGAAGACATGAAAAGTATTTCTGACTGCAACATGTTCGGGCCTCTTCTCTGGGAGTTTTCAAGAAGTGCGTCAGGGAGACCGAGTTAAACTATAACCTAAGCAGTATATGTGGCAGATTAAAGAAAAATACAAGTGGGTACACAGAGGGAAAATCGAACATAAATTACAATTTTTTGCTGAAGAATAAACAATTCCACTTAAAATTATGTAATTGCAGCAGTGTATTTTTCCTTCAACCCCTCACAAGAACCAATGGAGAAATACAGCTTTTTTAGCCCCTTCACTACAAATTACTTTTTTAGATTACCATATCAATTTTAAACCATCACAGCGAACATTGTCTCTTCATTTATTTGTCAACGCTGCAGTTGAGTTGATGCAGTTAAAGTATGACCTGGATTTGCAGGTATACAATTCACAACTTGGAGAGGCAAATCATTTATTTTTAGTACTCTTTGGAACAAATGAGCACATGCCCCTTGTGTGATGGTGGACGTTGTAAGTGGATCTTGATGAACTGAAATGGTTTGTCTGTGTAAGAAGCAGTTGTGTCTGGAGTGACTGGGTTAGCCAGTCTGACGCTACACTGAATGGTGGCTCTGTTGCAGAACAGCGAGCCCTGAGCCATCTGACTGATCAGGGACACGAGGTCAGCACTTGATGTTCCCTTGACATTGTCTCCATTCTATCTCAAATCTTCTTCCCATCATGTGACTTGCCCCTGGCGGCAGCTCAGTATTCCTTTCAGGTTTGACATCTTTGAGGGGTCACCGCTGTAAAAACTAATTATGCAAGCGAGAAAACTGCAGTTTGTGTGTATGTCCTCAAGTGACCTGCCAATGGGAATCTCTTGGTTTGCTTGTTAGGGACTCGAATCCTTATAGGCTACAGACGCAAAAACTAATTATGCAAATGAAAATTCATGTCGATGTACATGTCAGCAAGTCAGGTGTTGTCTAAAGGTGGTGTTTATTTCAGGCGAAGCTGATATTTCACATGCGTATTAAGTACAAGTGAGCCAAAAGCCATAGCTTATCTCTTCATGCTCTAAACACCCTCCAGCTGGTCCCATCTGACCAGACCGTCATATATACCACTATGTGGTGCTTTTGTGTTGGACTTCAGCTGATCTTTAAGAATGGACTCCATTATACTGTGGACGAAGTGATAGACATTTCACACCCCAGTCGCTCTACAACAAAACTACTTTAGAAGGTAGATGACATGTACAGCATCACCCCATTATCCTGATCCTCGCTCCCTTCCTGAACACAAACTGAGGTCAGAGGCAGTTCAAGGGTAACAGGATCGTCTGTTTGCATTCCAGCGCCGCTTCTACGTAGCTTAAGTGGTCAGACAGTCAGTGTTTGTGAGTCCTAGAGGCACGTGACCTACGCGTCCTCCCCTGAAGAGCAATAGGTCATCTGATGAGGGGGGAAAAGGTTATCGTGGGGATGGGGTCAGTATGTGTGGTAGTGAAAGCGTGTACTCAAGTGCCAAGAATAGACATCACCCAAAACCCTCAAGGCAGGAGGAGGAGGAATCTGGGCCCTGACACCCTACACTTGACAAAGACTGAGTGGAGGGGGCAGGGGGTTACAGTGGAACTGGAAGAGGGCAAATGAGAGCCTCTGTGGCATCCAGTCCTCAAGTAGATCATAAGACAATAGCAAACAATACAATATACCTGGGAAAAGCCTGAGTGTGAGACTGTGTTTACAGTTTTTATGTCAATCTTTAAGCCTCAGTTCTTAGACTTAGTATTTTTGTTTTAAACTGTAAAGCTAAACTTGATTGAATCTAGGATTTGATATTAAATCAAAAAAATATAAAATGTTATTGCCTATTTTGATGAGACCAACACACAAACTACAAGAACAGAGACATCCCGCAAATCCCACCCCAGTTCTCTGGCCAGTCAGAAAAACAGAAACAGAAGTCCAACTGCAACAAACCTTTAATCAGCTCTGCAGATAAGGAGAAGTAATAAAATGATATCACACACACACAACAATCTAAATTAGTAGTAAATGTATGTCCAGATATTTACAGCAGCAGCTCAGTTACAGAGGAGTAGCCAACAACGCAAACAAAGCCTTAAATGCGGTGTGGCGCTAGTTGGACTTGGTCACATACAGTCTCCCAGGCCTCCCTCATAAATCAATGCTATCCGACTGAGGGGGGGAACTGAAGAGTGCCAACACTAAATCCAATTATAAAACGGGCTGGCACCACTCAGCCTGATGACGGTGTCCACCTGAACCCCCAGGGGTGACTGCAGAGCTGGGGGTGCCAGCGTCGGCGGTGGCAGCCGAGGGGAAGACAATCAGAAAAGGAAAGTGTGTGTGTGTGTGTGTGTGTGTGTGTGTCTGTGAGTTTGGAGTTTGACTAAATGTGTGTATTTGTTCTAACAAACAGGGTTAGTTGAGCGGTACCCTATGGGTGTGTGTGTTTTTGGCACACTGCCAGCGGCACATATCTTAGTAGAGCTCTACGGGCGCCAGGCGCCAGCTGAACCTTTTTATTTCAGCCCGCTGCTGCAACTGCTGGTCAACTTGACTGCACCCTGGCACCTGTCTTACATACATACACACACCCACAACATGAAAACATATACAATAGAGGCGAAATGCATGTAACATGGGGGAGACTCAAATTAAGCTGCGGCACCTGTCAAGGATTTACCAAGAATGACTGTGTTAAAGTATAGGAGGGAGACATCTCTGATATCCTGAAGCCAAGAGTTGTGACCTTTCATAAAAGTTTAACTCATCTCTCAACTTGGACAGCAGCTGTGGACAGCTCCAGACAACTGAGCTTTTTTTCCACAGGCATTAGGATTATGATACAATTCAGATGTACTTGGAATGATTATTTAAGTATCACAATTTTCATATTCTCAGAAAGAAAACAAGATTCGTAGACAAAGGCATCGCTGCAGCATTATAGTGCCTCATTAAAATGCTGTTTTGACACACTTTTAAATTTTATCAAAACATTTCAGCAGTGATTAATTTATTGGAATTGGCCATTTCGCGTTTTAAATAATATTTTGATAAACTGTGCTGCCCTGATTGATGGCAGTCAGACCTGTTCTTTCAAACTACACAATCACTGAGCTGTATCGAAGCCTAACCAGGACCCTTAAGACTCGCCTAAAGGCGGACATAACATTAATGCTGCACCACCAAGTGTGAGGGGAAGTGGAAGAGTAAAAAAAACCTTGAATGAGGCTTTTAGAGCCTCATGCACTGTGCTCTTAAGTGAGCAAGAGCCCACACAGCATCCCTATTAGATGAGCAATTCCTGAGGTGACTATGTTTTATGAACGCTGCTCTAAAGTGTGTCCCTGCCACCCTGCCAGCTGCCAAGGTTACACCAATCAATTGAGCATCTAAAGTAGCCTGCAGGAGGACAGGTAGTCAGAGAGGCCACTGACTGACATTGTCAGGAGATATTTGTAAGTGTGCCCTAACTACAGGTCTAAGTATAGCACAGACACAAGGGTGGCTGTTGTCCTTAGACTTATAGGTTGAACATTTTAAAAGCCACAGAGCCAAGCAATTACTAATCTTACAGTAAACGGGCTGTTAAGGAGATGAGATAAAATCCTCAGACTACAACAGTTTGACCTAATTTACATCTGACAATATCATGGATCTCATATACAAATTCTGCCTACATGCAACATGATTTTCAAATACCTTATCAATATGCACCCTCAAATCTGACTCACTCACCACAATATATGCTGTCATACATAACACTCCCTTTCGTATTATCAGTTACCATTAAGACTGACAGATGCCTTCCCTCACTACGCATCAATCAATTTCCTGGCAAGTTGCATCCGACATGTCCGCGTCCTGTTCACTTTGCTTTTCCTGGTTACATTCATGAATGCAATGGTATATTCACTCTTCACCATTATCATTAATTTATTTATCCAATGCTTTATATGTTTTCTGCCTGTTCATTTGGATTATCAGATGTTCAATGGATTTTCACTTACATTTAAAAAGAAAACAACTCAGAAGGGAGTTGCTTAATTCTGCTTCTGTTTGGCATGGAAAAAAAATGGTTTATGCTTGAAAACTGAAGTCATCAAATTACAAGGGATGGTGACAGTGACAATGAACAGGCTACTTTGTCCTTCAACAAGGGGTTTTCAGTAGCCCAGTCAAACCTCAGCATGCAACTCATGCCTATGGAGCTGGGTCGAGGCCTGGCTCTGTTTTAACTGTGCCCCAGATTTCCTCTCCCTCCCCAGGCTAACACCTGCACAGGATCTATAAGCAGCGTCAGTATTCCAGGTCTGTACAAAAACAGCCCATATTGCTCTATCCGCAATTGTCTCATGACTTTAGAACAATAAACATATAAAGTATTTAATTGATGCTCAAGGTATCCATCTTTGTGTACTCCGAGAAAGAAGAAAAAAGGCATTAGTCAAAATTCCATATGAAAAAATTAGGGAAGCTTTTGATATGCTCCATGCGACTTCCAAAAGTTAAACTACAGGTAAGGTCAAACCTTTACTTCTCTTTTGAAAAGGGGTAAAAATGCAGACACAAAGTAGGGATTAACTTAAGCAAAACTACAAAGCCTCTTCCTTGTTGCCCACAATTCCATTCAAATTCCATTCCAATTCCAATTCCAGAGTTCCCATCCATAGTTCTCCCCATATGAGTTGGTGGTGTCCCTGCCATCTGTGACAATGATAGAAAGCAGACACTCAAGGCCGAGGCCTCCCAGTTAAATGCCGTTTATGCACAAAAATCACGAAAGAAGTGGATCAAGCCTTTGAGGTAACCCATTTTGGACCATGACTCTGATTTGGAGCAGGCTCTTTAAAATAAATGTGGGCTAAATGAAAATGAGGACAAAGTGAGACGATGGTCTTCGCCCAACATAGATGGATTTGTCTCTTGATGGCCGATACAATAACTTAAGTAGGCTCCTCTCAGAATAGAAGCCCCATAGATCAACCACCTAGCAACAAAAGTGAAAAATCATGCTGACCCAATTAGCGCTGACTCTCAGCAGAGTATTGTTATGGCCCGCTTGAGTTCACTTCAGTCCAGGCAGATGGTTCCCCCAGTTCTGGTGGGCAGAGTTTTGTTGTTATTATTGTTATTGTTATTGTTATTATTATCATCATCATCATCATCATCTTCTCCAAGTATTGCTCAAAGGCATAAAGACTAACTCTGGCCCGTTGGAGTGATAACTACAATCTTCACTGTCACTGTAACACTGTATCACTCATTATTTGTCCTCCTTTCCTCTCTTCCTTCTAGCAGGTATACTGCCTATTCATCATTTTTCAAATAATTAAAAAAAATGCCCTCACTTACAGTATATGCTATCACCAGACTATTAGACTTTTCCTCATGCATTTAAAATAAGAAGCACCAGAAGATTTCACTTCTTTGTTTTGCATGTATGCATGTATGCCTTTGTTTAAATATGATCCGTTCTCTGGGTTTTATATTTCCAACAACACATCTTATTAATATAATCTTGTTGAGCAGCTGACATGAAATCCATACAGCACATTTCCTTGAGCACTGTACACAGCATTACAATGACGGGACTAAAAGTTTACCATAACCAGAGAAATTCAAAATTAGATCAACAAAAAATATGATCGATACTGCAACCAAGGTTCATCTTTCCAACAAATAGCCAAATTTGTTTTCTTTAATACTTTTTTAAGTTGTACAGTAAGTACAGCAGGTCTTCTTGAGCTTGAAGTTCAAAAGAGAAAAAATCTTGAACACATTCCTTATGTTTACATTGGTATTTGAAAGAGACCGTTTTTGTAATCACAGTGTTGCATTTAAGACCATCTGTGGACGTGATGATGACAGGGAAGTCCAAGGTAAATCAAACATACAAGTACAACTTTGCAGATAAACAACACTAAACAAAAGAGCTTTTGTTTGTAACGCAGAGATCCAGTGCTGCTAGACTGATGTGGTTGTTTTGTGGCAAGAGGCAAAAGCCTGAAGATATTGCGTGTTGAAGACACAAGGACGTTTACAGCATCCTGGCTGGTCTAATGAGTCTTTATTTACCAGTTGTTATTTTAAATTCATCAATTATTATTTTCGTCTACAAAATGTCATAAATTACACCATATAAGCAACTTGAAATTGACTAGCTTCACACACGTCACAAAAAATATGGAAAATTAATGTTCTAATATGGGAAAAAGTTAGCAAAAACTCCTATTTAAGAAATGATTGATTGGTGATGAACTTAGTCATCGATAAGTCATCGTTCCGCAGCCATTTTCACTCTTTACAGTTCTCAGTACTGACCTGTTTGTCAGTTTAGTTCACAGTTATTAATTAACAACACTGTCTGCTCTGCTTATTATAAACTCTGGCCATAAAACAATAGTGCCCCCCTTTTATGGCACCAGCTCTCAATCACTGCACCGTAAACAGAGGACTGAGCCAGCCATGGGCCCTTATCAGGCGCTGCTGAGCTCCGTTCTATTCTGAAGGTGCTGTTATGAAACACTGAGTGGGAGTTGTAGTATTATACATAGCTGGCTGTGTAGGCCAACTCTTTAATCAGTCACTGTAATTGCCGGGATGGACTTTGAACCACAGACATATTTGTCTCCGCTTTTCATCCATGGCTAAACAACTAAGAGGAGGGAGACAGCAAGCGCTTGGGCCTCGGATCTGCAAGGCTCCTGTCCCTAACCCGCGAGCAGCCAAGCATGGAGGAGCAACGGAGGGGTCACAAACTGAAGAAAGAGTTTCGGCTGAGGGTGGGACATAGAGGGAGAGACAAGGAATGGAGGGGGTGGAGTGGCTCAGAAAGAGAGAAGAAGGGAGTGTAGAGGCAGCGAACGGAGGGGACATGATGGTACACAAGTCCCCAGTGGCAGATTAAGTGCTTTTAGGAGCCCAAACAGGGCTCTCCTCTGAATACTAAGACCTTTCATAGAGGCAACACTGCTACAGAGACACAACTCCAAAGCTTTTCCTTTGAGGCCCCTGCGATATACGAGGCTTGTCCAAGAGTAGGTCTAATTGGAAGTCGAGGCTATACAAGGAGGGGGTTAGGGAGGCGGGAGCAGAGAAGCTAAGGAGAAGAAGAGAGGCAAGGAGGGGTGCTTGATTTAAGAGGCCATTGTTTTAACAAGTACATTCTGCCTCCCCCTGCTTTCTCCTCATGGCCTCCCCTTCAGATGCCCACACTCCACAGAGTCAAAAGGCGGCGTTTAGCCCCTGTGAACGAAGAGGGGCTGGGCTTGTTTTGACACTTTGTCCTCCTTGGCTTCTGTGAAAAGGCCCCGCTTCTATGGGCCACTCGAGTTCATTAGGGAGTGCAAGCGCTTTCAGTCGCGTCCCCATTCCGGCTCCAGACCTCAATGGGGCCTCCAAAGCTCTTTACTGTTTGTATAATAAAGACCCTCATCACCTCCACAACGACCACCTCCATTTCCTTCATCACAAGCCTGGCTGGGTTAGTGACTGTAGGGTAAGGGTCCGTTGAAGAAAATGGTAAAGAAGGAAGAGTAGTGCGAATGAGGAGCATGAAGACATGACAGAGAGGGAAGGTGGGGGAGAAACATTCCCCCTTCCTCGAAGTATGAATGACGAGGAACAGTGTTTCACCTGCATCTACACAACTACCTTCAAGTACACTCTCTCAGGTCAAGCCTTGTGTGTTTGTTTGTGTGTTTGTGTGTCTGTGTCGAGAGTCAAGTTTCAGCTCTCACATGTTCATGTGACATCACTGTGCATCAGTATCGAGGAGACAAAAGTGAGAGATGTCACTCTAGAAGGGCAAAGGCACCCTGAGATCATAAGAGCCCCGAGGAAGTCTCAGCTGCCTGTGTGTGTGTAGATGTGTGTGCATCGGCTACACTTGGAGATAATTACTGTGAAAGTGGGGTTATTTTAAAGTTTGCTAGCTAGCAGTTAGTTAGTTACCTATGGTATGATATGTTATGTCCCAATTTCTATTCAAATCTATACCTGAGGCACAGCAGTCTGTTGATATCATGAACTTGGCACTACTATGGAAATAGGTTATGCTACGTATGCTTCAGTTTTATGCATAGGATTTTGTTTCATAGAATAGTTTCATGGCATAGCTTCATAAGACCTTAAATGTGTTCTGGAATTTGACTTTACAGCAATACATAGGAGAAATAACCAGACAAAGCTGAGTGGCAAAGGTACCGACATACAGAAAATACTCTGGAGGGACCAGGGTTTAGGCAGTCATGTCAGATCCTGTTGGCACAGTCTCGAGTCATATTTTCTGCGAGGACAGACATTCTATTGCACTCCTGTTTGTTGTGGGTGTCTGTACTTTCAGTGGTGTTGAAACAATTCTCTGTTTTACATATTACAATTCAGTATCTATGTTTTGACTATTGAGTGGACACAATGATTGTCACATTAAAACACATTTTTGTGAGTATCTCAGATTTCTTTGGATGCGTTTTTAATTCTGTAGGTGCTATAGCCTGGCCCCTTCTGGTTTCAGCAGCTAGAGGAACATCAGATACATAGCAGGCGCTTCCTTGCAGTTGTGTAGTTTTAGGGAGGTGTGGGAGGGAAAGGCGACACTGATACACCATGTGCTCATACTGTATGCAGTGTGATAAAAAAGTCCCAAGTCGGTTCAGCTGCTTTACTTCAGAGCTGAGCGACATATCAAGGTCAGTTGGCGCATGCATCGCATTTGGATGAAAATGTTGGACCCTAATGAACTTCATCACAATCATCAGCTATTAACAACTGATCAGACATCTTTGCTTCCTGTTGGAGTAATCAGTTTGATTCACTTCATAAACACAGTTCTGCCAATTAGGTGCAAAATGGAAGAACGAGTGATTGGCTCTATTCAAAGCTACCCATTACTCTGAATTTATTCCGTATTTGATTATTTGATGTTGGAGAACTACTTACTTGTCTTTCACTACACTGGCACATCAGGGTTAAGCTGCAACCCAACCAACACCCTGCTAACAGTGCAAATGCACGGACATGATTAGTTGATGTGTTACAGGATTCAACACTCACTAGTGCTTGTTGGGGAGAAAGTGTGTGTGGGGTCTCAGTCAAATCATATCACACTAATCTTATCTGAAGATTGAACTGGAAGCTGTGTGTGTGTGTGTGTGCGTGCGTGCGTGCGTGCGTGTTGAAGGAGGTGAGGAACCTTCATTCAGCCACCTTTTGGAGGTGATCTATGAGACAGCTGCAGGCCCCCCATCTGCAGGACCCCCACTGGTGAACAAAGAGGGTGGGCAGGAAGGTTTCAGATTGTGACCATAAGCAACCTGAAAGAGTTTGAGGCGCTAAGCATGAGAAGAACAAAGATATGATCAGGAAAACATCCCGACATGAGAATAAAAAGGCAGCTGTGTGGCAAAATAAGAATGAAACATACCTGGAAAACATGTAGAAAAAAAAAAGAGAGAAATGGTCATGGTTGAGCTATGAGTATCAAATACCCAATATCCTGTAGCCTTGAAAGGTGGCGCTGGAACGTTTGCAGAGCCACAGCAAGTACCTAACAAATATCACAAAATATGCCACTTGCTTGTCATGCACTTCAATTGTTTGGAACTTTTTTGCCATGATTGTAACTGTTTTCAATCGAAGCTGAAAGAGGACGGAGCAAGCTACAATCAATCTCAAAGCCAACAGGCAGCATCTGAGTGTGTTTAACCAATTAGTGGGCTGAAGATGAATACTGTAGTGTGGAGAAACAAAAATGGAGTCACAACTCTGACATCAGTTACCAGGAAAGGCTTCATCTCCCACCATCTACAAGGCATGCAACGCACGCACGCATGTGCACACACACACACATGCACGCACACACACACTTTGAAGGATAAATCAATTGTCGGTTTGGATCTTTTCATGGAATTTCATCTGGCAATTTAAGAAAAAAAATCTACAGTAGAATACTTTCTTCAAAGCTTTCCTCTATTCATTTGACCACAATCTTTACAATTCAAGAACAACCTGAAAACCAAATGTCATGATGTCTGCAAGAAATAATCTTCCATCTAAAAGAAGGTTCATCAGTAAAGCAATGGTCATCCAACAGAGGAATATTCATATGATTAATTACGATTCATTAAAAAAGAAACTTTCTGAACTGGCTATTCATTTGCTAGATTGATTGGACCCCTCC
>OMLP01011410.1:4993-34615 GCA_900302685.1 Spondyliosoma cantharus | reverse complement strand
AAATGCCTTTGTGTCCTTGCCCCCCCCCTCCCCTGGTTGTACTCAGACAGCGAGTCTCCAGCCCTGCTTATCTTTCTGTCCTCTACAGCAGACCCCCGCTGAGACAGAGAACCAGAGTTTATTACAGTCTCCAATAATCTGCAACCCCCAAGGAACTCAGATTCATACTACGTGGCCTAAAAACCGACACACGTCTCTTTTGATACCAAACCTCCGTGGTGACATGTCCTGAATTTCATACTGCAAAAATTTTACTGTAACATTTAAAAGTGACAATATCAAAGTACACTTGTACTGGTGATGTCATTTGACAAAACTTGTGAGCAAGTCTTTTGTGTTACCTGAGGTTACAAAAAACTGATGGGAAAGAAAATAAATCTTTATTCAAGTGAAACTAATAATTTTGTCATAGATGTTTTAATGAAAATGTCGTGCTTGTGTTGAGAATGCACTGCATTGATATACCACTTTCTCTCTCATTCACCCTCACACTCACACCGTTGGCCAATTGCTTTCCCTTTGGGAGCAATTTGGGGTTTAGTGTCTTGCTCCAGAGCACTTTGCCATGTGGACAGGAAGAGAGATCAAACCACCAAGCCTACAATTAATTGCGACCTCTACAACCTGAGCCACAGCTGTCTACCAACCCATTAGTGATTAATCAAAAGAAAAACTGAAAATGACAAAGAGATAGTTTGGGAGGCTAATTTCTATCGGGTGTCTGTGACCAGATTATCAATGTATTAGGCAGGGGCCCAGATGAAATTTGCACAGTGGTGCATTAAGCTAAAAAAGTTTGATTTCCTTAGTATAAAATTAACTGGATCTTTCTCATTGCACGGTCTATAAAGTATGCACACTAGAGACTTTGGCAGGAGAGCTGGCTATCTTCAGGTTTTAACCCGCCACTAACTTGAACTGGCATAAAAAGATTTTATCATGCAGCTCTTCTTGATTTTTCAAATGCTATCTGACCAAATGATTCAAAATCTGACATTAAAATGAGTCACTTTGCTGGGGTTGTGATGAAATGTATCCACCATTTTACAGCCGCTTCTTTCAAAAGATAATGTTATAAGAAAAGCCGTTTTGGGCCCCTGCGCATCACATAATATTGTAATTACACAGTTTGGCCACTACATCAAATTGTCCTCAAAGCCCAGCGCACTTCCTTGGGGCTTGGGGCAGATGTTAAAATGCATATTAATCTTTTGGTCAGGACCAAGGAGCTAAACTCACTGCACATTAAATTCCCTCAAACAACCAGTCATTTTAATAAATAAAACACATATAGGTGTATTTCTACAAGTGGATCATAACTGCCAACTGCTGTTTACCGCACTAAGGGCTGCCAATAGTAGGCTTTGTTTGCTTGCTTATGTGCTCTCAAAACAGACATCTGTGACATATATTAGCACTGTGAACATAATTGAAATGGGCCCAGGGGCAGTGGCATCATGTTCTGGAATCAGACACGACCCCAAAGACGAGAGCCCGCCCGGGGGTCTCTCGCGAAGGAGGCCGGCCTTGCAAGGAGAGAGCCAGGTGATTTATAGGAAGTTAGAAGAACATGAGGAGAGGAACGGCAGGGGGAGGGGGTTTGAGGTCTGACATTTATCCATATGGGAATGTTGGAGGGGGGGGACTTTGAATCAAGTAATCATAGGTTACCCTCACTGCTACCTTGGAGGTGCAATTCCATCCCCTTAGCAGAGACACACAAAGCACAGTGGGGATATCAGGTGGCCCAGTCTGCCTTCCCCTGGTGAAAGCAAAAGCCTGGCTGACACCAACCTAACCAGCTAGACCAGAGGAGGGCACATACACATTCAGTCGGGATACAAAAATCACATGCACTCATCCAACACAGCAGCTTCAGCCTCAGCTCCATTAATGAAACTTTCACCCTCATCCTCCCCCTGTAGCTCTTGAATAGCTTCAGCCTCAACAAGAAAGTCGCCAGAGTGGAAGGTGAATGTGCATTTATGCCAAAACAATCAAACCCTGCCAGGAGTACAGACAAAGAAGTCCCGTTTCATAGACGTTGAGCCACAGCCACATCCTTCTAAACAACCTTTCTCTGTTGGAGATAAGTATTGTCGCCTGCTGCACAGTGGAATCTGTACCAAAAACAACTTGTGGCGAGTAATAAATCTGTCTGTAAGCTGAGTTATTCAGTAATATCAACATTGCAACACCATTAATACCAACACAATTACTCTGAGGACACTTAATCAAAAGTGGTGTTGGAGCGATTTTGCAAGACAAAGTCATACATTAATATTGTAATGCTTGCTGGGTATGCAAAACCAAGCCTGGAGGCTACTAGCGAATGAGCGTGTGAGTGTGTGTTAGTCGAGGATGAGGAGGGCAATGTCGGGGGACTAATCAATCTGAGGAGGGGATACAGGCAGCAGGGAAGGGCACAGGGCCAAACTCTCTACCTCCTCTTTTCAGCCCACTTTGTACTCCTACTGTCCACTGGTGACACAACTTCCGAGTTGTGTCACCAGTGGACAGTAGGAGTTCCGAGTTTCCGGGACCAAAACTGAAACAACAACTATACGTTTTCAGTACCTCACCTTAGACACCTTAAGTATAAACAATATAAACATTTTCTTCTTTCATTTAATGTTATGTGATCAAGGAGCCTTCCATTTTTTTAAGAGTACATTTGTGTTTAACATTTGACGTAAGCAACTCTTTATTTCAGTTGAAGTGACCTTCAGCTACAGCTTGAACACACTGCTAGAAACTCATTTACTCACATTCACCACTTTCAGCATCTAAAATGAATGTGATGATGTGCTGCCACTTTATAATCATTGAGACTTATCTGAATAGAATACCTTTGGATTTTGGACAGAACAAGCAATTTGAAGATGTAGCCTTGATTTCAAGGGAACTATGATCGACATTTTTATGATGTAAATAATGATAAGTTGCAGCCCACCTCTTTTCTTTGTGTTTTACTGTCATCATCCTCAGTCTTTTCTTCTTCTTTGTTTGGCTGCAGCAGTTCTAACCATCCAACCCCGCTCAAGGAAGGAGTTTTTTGGACAGTTGCCAAGCTGTCAGATTCCTACAGCAGCCTTGTCTCGGTTTAGTCCTGCTCAGTTCTGCAGGATCATCATGCAAGACGAAATTTTTATCCTATCCTTGGCGGATTATGGATTTATCTGTCAATTATGCTTTACCAGAAGTACAAATGTGATCTAATATGCAGTGATGCCTTCAGTGAAACAATAATAGAGGTTCTAATTTAACCTGTGAGCCCAATTAATAGTTGATTAGTAAATGAGGAGGGTTCAGCGGGGATCATGGGAGTGGGTGAGGGGTCATCCTGTCCCAGATGACATCTTTAAACTGCATAAAACACTCTCCAACACGCCATTAGTCCAACCCAGGCCATTACTGCAAGGCCAGTAGACTTGGCTGAGAAGGCATTTTGATCTCACACACATGTTGGACAGACAGACAGACACACACACACACACACACTAAATAAATAGTAGCCTTGGGTCATCTACTGTCAGCTTGGACTTGCGGCTGGTGTCTATAATGCCATTCACTGTACACAGTTTAGAAATTAAAGCCGTTACCAACCTTTATTCATGGACATACAATGTATAGCTTATCATACAGCCGTCAAGAAAATAAACAGCTGATATGTCAGGGTTGGGTCGATTTGTCACTTTTTGCTTTGAGCATTTTATTTAGGCAATTCATTCTTCAAAGACATATATATCTATGCTGTTTTTTCAAGTCTTCTTGAGTTTCCGAACCACTGGATAGCTGTGGTCTTTAAGAGCCACTAGCCTAAAAATAATGCCATTAGTGAGAGTCTGAGTGTCAGTGTCACAAGGGTTTAAATGCCATTTCAGAGGCTTTTCCACCCTGACAAAAATAAAACTCTGAGAGGAAAATGTTTTATTTGGAATTCCTGGTAAAAAATTTAAAAGGTCCTTAACAGAAAACTGAAATGAGACACCATCTTGAAAAAAGCACTAACCCTACCAAACCAGCATCGGTTGATCTGTATGTTGTGTGTCATGCAAGAAAATGCCAACAGCAGCAGCTCACACTCGTGCACAACAGACGACGACGTGTTCAAGACATGATACAGGCCGGGCAGACTTAATTGCTTTATGACAGAACAAGTCCATAATCAAAAGAACACGGCCCCCGCCCCAGATAAAGAGGGGAGGCGGAGGGGGAACATTGATAACTACATCTGAATGGATGACAGAGCCAACTATAAATAGGATGTGGATCATCCAAAGGGGCTTTTGTTTTCAATTGGATATCGAATCTTATCTGGCTGACATTTTGGAGACAGTCTCTTGGTGACATTTAGGAATTGTCACAATTACAGCAACCTCCTTTTGAGGTCCAACCAGCCAATTTACAGATAGAGTGTTGGTTAAATCTTTTCCTATCATGTCAGAGGGCAAAGCACCTGCGTGTACCATTGTGTGTATGCACGGTGCTTAGCCTAGCGAGTGTGTGCGCGCGCGTGTTTGTATGTTTAGAAATAGCTTCCGTAGGGTCCTTACATTCCAGCGGCTGTTCTAACATGTTGTAAATACAAGGTGTGAGAGAAAACATAAGAAGGGGGTGGTGGAAATCACTCAGACCTATTACAAGTGCTGCTCGGGTCGCGAGGACTGAAGAGGGGGGGGGCAGGATGTAGGTTATCACAGATAAACAACACCGTTCACCTGCAATCACAGCCAAGAGCAGCGTGCTTGGTTTACTTTTTTTGAAAGCTTGGAAAATAAAAGCATTGGCACACTGGTCAGTCGTATCTCAATGACACAGTTCTGTTTTAAGTCAGTGGGTCACCTGCACAACAGAGATAAAGGTGCATCTTTTAAGTAACTGTTAAGAACTTCCTATCATCTTATAACCCATGCAAGAGCACAAAACCCATCTCGAATGCTCTTTCTTGCAGTTCACATCACACTCTGAGCTTCTAAGTGTGGAGGACAATCTACAGTTTGAAACAGCAATCACACTGATCTAAGATTTAGGGTTTGTATTCCAACATCAGCCAGGACTCATGGCATTGTGCCTCAAGGTGGAGACCTGACAGAACATCAGGCTTATGCATACAACCCGACCTGCATGCATGTAACAAGAAAAACTACCTCAAAGATCTTCTATAATTACACCCATGTCATCACAGATCAATGCATTAAAAAACGTAATACTTATATATCCTTGGATACAGGATGAGTAGGGTACAGCCAATAAAGCTTCAAGACTGCAAAAAATAAATATGAAAAGTGCACATATAAGAATCAAAAGTCAAATCAATAACATGATCTTGCGCTTCAACAAGCATGTTGTCAAACAAGCTTTAAAAAAAACAACAACACAGCACTCGCACTCAGGCACACTTTCCACTACTGTTTCTATTTTAACCACCTTAATTGCACTTTCTAACAAGGGGAAACTTGGCTGCTGACTGGAAATGGCTGGATACGTGAGTCAAAAACCGTTTCACGAAGCTTATAAGGAGAGAATTTACACACACGCACAAAAGAAAAGAAAAACACACATACACACCACCGACAAACACCGGCGGTGCGAAAATACCTCGGTACACCTTCTCCAAAAACACGCTCAAATGCAGTTTCCAACTCCACTTTGCGGCGTTTTTTAAACGGACATTTTCTTACCTGGAGTCTGACTGAGCAGCAAAGTTACCAGGGAGCCCCACAGCACCGCGGCCGGCTGCATCTTGTACCCCGCTTTTCTCTCGCTTCTCCCGGGCTTCCCTTTTCCCCTTTTCCCTCTTCTTCTTCTTCTTTTTCTTGTTCTTCTTCTTGTTCTTCTTCTCCTCCTCTCAGTTAAATATAAACGGGCTTTAGTTGCGAGAAAGACGCTCCGGCTTTCACGCTAACCTTATACCATGACTGACTTGTTAGCCCCTTTTCTCTCCCCGACCTCCTCCGCCTCCTCCTCTTGTGTGCGATAACGCGACAAACCCAGGATTAAAAAGTTAACTCTGAGGGCTTCAGCTCGGCCACGGTCTCCAACATGTTGTGCTCCGGTTCCCTACGCCGTAGCCACCAAAAGGGGCTGTGGGCCGTACCAAAAGCAAGCCACGGGGGAGCTAGCTGCGTCCAGCGCGGTATTTTTAAGCTGCCCTGAGCATAAATGAGCAACAAGGACAAACATTTCAACGTTAGTTGTTATAAAGATACCATCCAAACACTAAAACTCGAAATGTTCTTTGCGTTTTAACGTTATAACTCCTAATCATCCGTCCTTGCTTCCCTATCCCGCGAGAAGTAGACTCGTCTAAAATCCCTGCCTTCGTTGTGTCATATCTTAAATTACAGCGTGTTTTTTTTAAAAGGAGGCCGGTGGTCAGCAAATCAAAGCATAAATTCAGACAGCATATGGAGGCATGAGTGAACTGTTTGTGCCTCTCCCAACCGTATGGAGGAAAAATAACTTCTTCCACCCCCTCCTCTCTCGTTCTGCCTTTCTTTCTGTCACAATGTGGGTTAAGGGAAGAGAAGGAGGAGAAGGAAAAAGCTTCTGTTGTCACTTAAGTCAATGGAGGCAAATGACAGAGCAGTGGTTTCCACACTGGGGTGTAATGACCAAGAGATGAGGTCATTACACATTCATTATTCAGTGCCACAGATTTACAAAAAAAAAGGTTACCGGAGGGAAATTATGGTCGCATTAGAATGTAATTAAGTCCAAAAAGGTCGCTGTGGACATATGATTGTTTCCCCAGGATCACAAGATGTGCCAATAGGGATGGTATAGCCTAGTTACACCAGTTTAAATTAGTGAAGTCCAAAAAGTCACTATAAACTCATTAACTGTGAGACACACAGCAAAATCCTGTTAGAATTGATCTGGATTCAGACACTGGACATAAAACAATTAAACGTCAATAAATCACTTTATATTCACTAATTAAGACTAAAGACTCTGCAATTGGAACATTATGTTGCAATGTCATAAGGATCACTGTACCACTAAGCTACTGTAATCTTTTAAATAGCCTATAGAGTAAGCATTAATTAACATCATCCTACCTATAAGAATGCTACAACCAGAGGTCCCTTAAAGCCACAAGTCATAGGCTGTCAGGGGTCAAGATGAATGGATGGATGGATTGATGGACAAATGTAAAGGATCAGTAATATTTAAGAATCCTTGATTCAAACCATAGTCCATCTTCATGCTTCTGGTAAAAGAAAATCATGTTTTCTTTCTCAAAAGTGTTACAGTTTGGAATGAGACTGTGGACAGAAAAGAAAAGCCCCAAACTGACTCTTACATCTTCATAACAGACATGCAGCAATGCTGTCTTAAGTTATTGTGACATTTGTGTTACTTTTGTGTCATCTCAACCTGACATTCATTATGTTTTTGCTCCTGTGCCCAAGTGTCGAGAGTCCTGGCAGAGGTAGCAAGAAAAAAGGAGAACAGCAGTGACGGTTGTGTTCGGGTGTACAGAGACAATGAGTTGTTGTGGAGTGTAATCTCCAGTGTGGTTGAAATGGAGAGTGTGGTTTCGATGTCAATGCAAATGTCAGAGCATTCAGGCTATGTCTAAGAAAGTTTCCAGCCAAGCCTTGACCAACCATGACATCATAGTTGGCTGCAGCCGAAAACAAAAGATCTGATTTCACAAATCACAATTCAGCTTTACTGCCTGCAGTCTGAATAATGTTGCTATTGTTAAATGATTACGTATAATGATTTGTTGTTGTATGTGGTCCTATTTGGCAACTACTGAAAAGAATAATGAGTACATAAGTCTGTCTGGTATTTATATAGGATTTATTATAATATGTTTCGCTGTGATATTTGAATGACACAAAATGAGATAAATGTATCGTTGTGACACATTATGGGTATAATAACACACTGAAATATAATTTTAAGCAAATAATCTATTTTTTGTCTTTGTAAAATGACTGAATATCCAGCACGTGCACTGCTCCCAAGTCTCCATATTTATGTCCATCCTCGTTCCCTGGAAAGGAGGCTTTGGACCCCACTTTCTAATTATGAGGCAGCTTTAGTTAGGATGTGAGCTCCCTCATCTCTAAACAGGACATCATCATTCAGCACACGCTCCCCCTCCACTCTCCTGTAGAGCATCCATCAGAGTATTAGATTTCATTCCAATAAAAGTGGTGTGCACCATCACTTCTTTGTGATTTGATACAGAGCATTTTGATGAACAATGCGTTGAGAAAAAAACTTCTGTAGTGCGAAAAAAAAATAATTTAAATACACTGAAGAATCTTCTGTTTTCTGATATGAATAATGTTTTTAGTCATTAAACATTTACTCTATATTCCTGCGAGTGTGATCCCAAAAGAGGAATAATTATGTGAAAGAAACTGTAAGAATATAATTCACAAGGGCATAATTAGCTCAATATGAAGTGCTGTAGACACCATCTGAGAGTGTACATTATGAATAGTTTATGAATGGAAAACGTTGGGGAAGAATACCTCAAAAATATGATGTGTAATATTCAAGTCTTGTTTGATTTGAAGACTGCAATCACAGATGGTAATGCAAGTGCAGTTTAGTGATAAAGATCCCAGTGTTCGAAATCACACACATGGACAAACCGTCTACACTTATTCCAAATTCAAGAAAATGAAGCCAAAAGAGTGCAGGTGGCACTCCTGACAACTTTCTATGACTCTGTGGTGGCATCAGCCATTTTCTTTGAGGTAGTCTGCTGGAGCAGCAGCATCTCGGCAGCAGGCCGGAGGAGACTTGATAAACTTATCAAGAAGGCCAGCTCCATCCTGGGATGCCCTCTTGACCCAGTGCAGGTGGTGGGAGAGAGCAGGATGATGGACAAGCTGTCATCGCTGCTGGTGCAGGAGTCTCACCCCCTTCAGGTCACTTTCACAGCACTGGGCAGCTCCTTCAGCAACAGACTGATACACCCTAAGTGTGTGAAGGAGAGGTATCACAGGTCCTTCATTCTTGCTGCTGTCAGACTCTACAATCAGCACTGCTCTCAGTGGCATACACAACTCATTTCTCATTTTTAGTTTGCACTATTTGGTCAAGGGCGGCTGTAGCTCAGCGGGTAGAGCCGGTTGGCTAGTGGTTGGAAGGTCGCTGGTTCAAATCCCGGCTCTGGCTGGGCTGAGCTGCATGTCAACCCCAAATTTCTCCTCATGTGCAGTTGGCACCTTGCATGGTGGCCTCTGCCATCAGTGAGGGCTCTGCAATGAGCTGGCGACTTGTCCAGAGAGTACCCTGCCCTTGCCCTGAGACAGCTGGGATTGGCTCCAGCAACAACCCCGCAACCCCATAAAAGAGATAAACCGGTTACGGACAATGACATTACATCGCACATCTAGGTCAATTTTGGTCAATTTTTTATAAATACCCATATTTATTATTATTTGTAAATAAAAATTCACTGCCACACTGTTTATAATTACATGTTAATTTTGTACAATATTATGCTCTTATGTATAGGAGTTTATTCGATTCTATTCTATTTCTTCTATTAATTATATTGTTCATTTTTTACTATTGTTATTGTTTTTTTAAAATACTACTGCCCTTTTGCTGGTGTGGCAAACAAATTTCCCCGTTTGTGGGACAATAAATGAATACTGATTCTTATTCTGATTCTGACAATGTCCCGGACATCAGTGCTGCCATTTTATACTGGTGATGTCATTTGGAGCCAGAGTCCGTTCAGCACTGATTGGTGGGGTGAAGCCGCGGGATGAAATCTGCTCATACCCCTGTCCGACTCAATCGCCAGCAGTGCTCAGCTGTCAGTCATGATGTTTTACTCCCCCTTTACGGCATCAAATAACTAATTAAAACCAAACTTATCTGAGAATTTAACTCTTAAGCACACATGGGTGTGAGAATAATGGCTGAAAATGACTGAAACCTAAAAATGTTTGGGAAAAATGTAATCGATGTGTACTTAGAGTTTTAGTTTGGCCCATGTCCCATCTGCTGACATTGAGCGGGAGGGCCTATATCATATATAAGGGCCCTATACTGCAGCCAGCCACCAGTGGAGCCATCACTTTTTTGGCTTCACTATTGGGGTAGCTGTCATGTCGTCCATCTTTACACACAGACAATGGTTTCCGCCACTACTGCAGTCACTCTGTCAAAAATGCAACAGAACATCAAGTCTCGTATCTACTCACTGCATGTAAAGTGCTTTCCTGACCATGTAACAGTCTTTCCTATGGTTAAATCAGTGGGCTGCATCCAACTATTTGTGTAACTTTTGGAAACAGACAGTTCTACAATCATACCCGCTTTATGCAGTGAATGGCCAGGTAAGGCAGAACTTTTCAACTGCCTTATTTTTATTCTTTTCTCAACACTTCTTTCACAAAACCTGAGTGCAACACCATGAATGCATCTGAGGAGAGGCTATTCGGAAGGTGCACTGTTATTCCCATTTGTGGAATTTGACACTGCAAAGACGCGCAAAAGAGTTGTTTGGGACCAACTGAGGAGGTGGTGTGATGCAGCCGGAGGACTGCTCTCACCGTGGGCTTTTCTGAGTGTGGCCGTTAATAACAGGTAGAAACTCACATTGTATGAACTTTTTAATTTAGAATATACTCAGGTGTTATTAAGATTACCATTATCAAGCACCACAGACACAACATAACTCTTTAGGAATATTGTACTGTGTTACAGGAATGATTCAAATACACTACTAAGTAACCGTTACCACTATAGGAATATCAAAAGTAATAGACTTAAATATCTATTTTCACCAAACAGAGCCCAAGCTTGAGGCTTTCAGAGAATGTGGAGAATGAATATAAAGACAGGATGAGTTTCACATATCTCCCCTCTGTGCAATACGTTAGCGGTGACTGAGTGGTAAGCTGATCCAGGATCAGGACCTGGACGGGTTGAACTCCGTCCGGCCTGGCTGCAGTTTGAGCGGATAACAGCTGTGGCCCCTTTCAGCTCCCATCTTGTCTCTGGGTGAAGAGATGGAGACATTTAATTATAACCTGTGATTAATGTGCCCAAGGCGGGCCAGAAGCCTGTCTGCGCGGCACCGAGGGCTTTCGCTCAGGTCTTGGACTCGTCCCACACACACACACGCACACACACACACACACACACACACACACACACACACACACACACACACAGGCTGAGAATGACTTTGCATGCTCTGGTAGACATTGATTCAGCAGTCTCATAGAGGAACCTTATCACTTAAAGTGCCAAAAAGTCACACCACTCCTCCTCTGACTTTTTTATACTCTCTGTCTCTTTGTACACCGCTGGTATCTGACACCTTTTGGCCAGTGCAACATATGGCTGTCAGAATAACTGTGTGTGTGAATGTTTGTGCATGTGTTTGTGTGTGTGTTCGTAGGTGCTGGGAGAACAGCTGTGGGCTTATCGCTTTAGCTTCCGTTGATAAATAAAGAAGTGTGCTGCTAGAGGCGAGGCCACTACAGATAGAAGATCAGGCAGGTGTTGGAAGTTTATTTTTAACCGCTCATGCATAGTATATGTTTGTGTGTGTGCGTAATTGTGTGTGTGTGTGTGTGTGTGTGTGTGTGTGTGTGTGTGTGTGTAAAACATATGACCTTCCATCTCCGCAGCTTGCTTATATGAACATTCCTCTCCGAGATTAACACAGGATCTCTTGAATTTCCTGAGCATCCTTCTTGCTCACACCTACACACAAACCCTCTCACACACACGCATACAAGTCAATGGACAGTTATAGCATCGTAGTAACACGAAACAGGAGTCACATGTGTGTATGAAATTGACACTCGGATGATGCCAAAAATAATCCTGCCAATTTTATGGGACCATACATATGGTTTTGCATGGTTTAAATACAAACACGTTTTAATTTACATTCTTGCCAGTCAGATTTCTAGACTGACTTCCTACATTCCAGTCAGTCATTTGTTTCCATTCGTTTCAGTGCATCCAAATCTTCTTGCAAAGACTTGATGCTTGCTTTGGATAGGTTATCTAGCACTGTGACAAATGTATTGTGTTTATTTTGTGCAAAGGTTACTTTAACATTGTGTAATCATTTTCAAAAGGTCATCTGTAGAATTCTCATTGTCGGTGCATTCAATTACAGTCTGACATCCGGGTTACTTGTTAAAAAGTATTGCATTCTTGAGCTGCATGTTGTTAGGAAGCTGAACCCAGAAAACTAAAAAAATGTAAACACGGGCAGGAGGAAGAAGGCATCAGTATGGCTGTTTGATTTGAAGATATGCAGTTCAGCAGCTTATTCTTGACACTCTAAGGCGGGACTTTCAATGAACAACCCAATAAAGAGATTAATAAATAGTCCTAATTACAGTAACACAACTGCATTAAAGGGGGTCCATGTAACAATTTTTGAGAGACCTTCCCCATCTCTCTGTTGCCCATACAAGCCTGTGGACAATTTATTTGAGTTGTTAAGTGCTGCTGAACTGTGGATTTCTTTGTGAAGGACTTGGATCAAATTTTCTGTGACAGTCCAAAAGGTGCTTCATTTAAACTGGCAATAGACATGTTTTTTTTTTTTGCTTGAACATATTATGTACAATGTAATGGCTTTAGAATAATGACACCATCGGTGTTTAGATTGGTTCAGTGTAATCTCACTTTCATGATGCAATTCTGTCTGCCGCTGGGAACATAATCTTCAAGGAAAATGTAGGCTGACTGACTAGCAGGTCGATGCTGGCAGCCAGTATGTGCCAATCTTTTCATCACAGATGAAATGAATGGAGTGAAGTCACGTTTTGTCCTTTGTTGTCTGTAGTATTTCTTTTTTTTTATTGAATGAGGCGACCTATTGAATCTAATAATTTATGGTAGCCGTAAGCAAATTGTTGGCTTATTATGTGCAGTTCGATTTTTATAGTATAGGGTTTGGGTTAGGGTGCTATTGAACCTGAATTAGATTTGGTAATTCAGAGTCATTCATTCATCCTCTCTAAGTCCCTGTGAAAGCCATCTACGTCAGCTTTTTAAAGCCTCTGTATGTAGAATATGAAGATTTCCTACTTTGGCACTCCCTAGTGGCAACATAAAAAAAACAATGTGCCAGACATCAATTAGGCTGTAATCAGAACATCCATTTATATTTCATTAGATAACAACTAAACCTTTAATAGGTAATTAATAATTCAATCAGGGATTATTAATTATTAGTTTTTTAATTAATATTCCTCTCATGATCATGTGTAATGTGAAATGACTCAGTCAGTGATTTTATCATGGGGAACTCTGCAGCTGTAAGGAGGTTATTGGCATCATTAGCACATTTGGGTTTGGTTTGACGGCACATTTATTGCACGATTCAGTTTCAGCACTTTCAACCTTGTTTGTAACAGCGGCAGACACTCTGATACAACCCAGTTTGCAAACCGGCTTCGGATAAAACAGCAGAAGACAAAAGTAGCCACTAGCTGGTGAAGAAAGTGCCACATTTAGCAACTAACGAGCAATATTTTATTAGGATTTTTTTATGTACAGGCATTGGTGGAGACCAAAACATTACTAAAAGAACAATTCATATTGAACTCATCATTTGAGCAGAAACATGACACGATGAATTACCACGTTCGATGTAGCTAACACATTAGCAATGACAGCATCTGTTCTGCCCCTAGTGGCCAAAAAATACTAATTTAGCTTTGACAATGGGTAATAATTGGCTTTTTTAAACACACTAAACATCCAGAATTGTTATTGAAATATTATAATTATTGTAACGCTGATGACAGATCTTTTCTGCTTCCTGTCTCCTTCTCCTCTTTCTCTCTCTGTTTCTCCGGGCCATGATGTAACCAGAGACACCCTTATTAAATTTAGCAGGGGAACCCGACCACACCGCAGTCCACATGGCCAGGACCGTTTGCTGTGCCACAGTTATATCCACGCACACACACACACACACACACACACACACACACACACAGTCTGTCCTCCTGCGGTGTGGTTCTGAGCCCAGCAGCCTGTTCTGTGGCCCGTCTAACTACAGGGCATTTCTGTGTGAGGTTTATTTTCGTGGATGCTCCGCTCGCTCCATGTTCTTCTCGTACAATGGGCTCGTTTACATGTGGCCAAAATCAAACACACACGCTGACATGGATGTTGGCCTTTTGAAGCATGGAGACTCGGGTTCTGACCACAGGCTTGTCCTCGGCCTCAATGAGAAGAGCCTTTATTCTCACAAGCTGCTGTTATTTTAGACCCAATCGTAACTTGTCCTTAAACGAGAATACTAGTTTTTATTTCGAGCTTACAGGCTATTTACTTCTGTTTTACATTTCACTTTTTCACTTGAATTATGTTTTAATCCGTTTCCATGTCAAACCGCTATTTTGAACTGAACGGCTGTTCTGGTCAACAAAGATGTTGTAAATGTGGACCATAATGTCTTTGACTTTCTGGTTCTCTTTGTTTCCTAAATGGGCAGATGTCAATAGAACATATGCATGTCCAAGTTCACCAAAGTTGAAGTCTTGTGAAAAAAAGCTATGTGCAGATTTATGATGCTACGTGCGAAAGCACTATACATTAAGCCGATATTTCATCTAGAATACGGAACAAGAAAATAAGACAATGAAAAGAGTGCTCTGAAGTCTGATTTCGCCATCACTTACTGTAGGCTGACACAAAAGCAGGCTGAACCTGGATCAGTGACATTAAATCCCTCTGACAAAGCATCACTTTCACCTGTTAAAACACCCAGTGTCTCTTACATGGGCTTGGTTGTTTTTTAAACTGGGTCTTCATCCAACACAACAACAGTAAATACATCTAATCAGACATCCGTTGACCATCTTTCAACGTGAGTGATCCGCCGTTAACATCAGCTGCAGCCACAAGAGAGATTTAGACATGAATGTACATAATCGGCACCTACACAAGCAAACGCACACTTGTTCTCGCAGGTGTACATAATTTGAATGAATCACATGCAGGTAAACATGCGCACATTCCTCCCCAGCACAAAGTACACACGCTGTAAAACCCACCTATACAGGCTCACGCACCTGGCCTTGTTGGCATCAGGTCTTAAAACCTCATTAGAAAGCCATCAGATCTTCAATGACTCACAGTGCCCGGGGCGCCGCTGCTACCAAAGAGGCCCCGGTTCTGAGGCCCCATACCCAGAGGGAACACACCGAGGCCTGGGATGAAGAGAGGTGAGGGCTGTGGCGGCTCTGGAGGCTCTGGATGGGGCAGGGCTGGGCTTTTCTGTTAAAGCCACTGAAATGGAAACAGAGGCCAAGAGCTTTGATGCAGCTTTGTGGGCAGAATTATCTCCGAGGGTGAGATTAAGATTTTAAAGTAGGATAAATTGCTAATCATCTTGTGCCTCCACGAAGTGTCATACTGCACGCACACACGGATCTCATGCACACACACAGCACTGTATCTGAAATGATGACTCTCCAGTGGTCCTGTGGGGAAAACTGGATAGCAATCAGAAATTAAGTTAAAGTGTACCAGAGGGGGGTTTGTAATTTGTATGAAGTGTGATTTCAATACAAGTGTTTGAGGTACACAGTAAAGTAGGTTAAAACTGTACAAAACTTGATTGAAAAGTTTTTATTTTTCATTTTTTCATTTTAAGCAGCCTTTCTGCACACTGGTGCCCTCAATAGTTTTTTCGCCCCTGCCCCTCTAACATCCTAAGTCCGCCACTGGTAACAGCTAAGTATGATTATTTTATATATTAAAACAGGTCCTACCTAAATGTTGAAATATTGTCACCATATATGTAACCTAGACGTATTAAGACATCTGAGAATTAATGAAAGAAGTGACAGGGGAGTATGAAAATGTATGCAGCATAAAAAATAACAAATGGGAAATGAATGGCTGCAGATGTTTAAGAATTGAGAAAGCAGAGTGGAGAAGAAAAGTAAACACAAAAAGTACAAAGTACCCACACAGGAAAAAGTACACAGGAAAAGTACAAAATATGTTTAGTAGAATATATTCACGGACAATCTATTATATCAACTGTTATTATTCAAATGATAAAAGAATATGAATCTCTTTATACTGTGTGTTGTTTTTTTGATCCATCACAAGGACTATTGAGACATCTGTGAGGTCTGGGTCTCTGCATGATGAGATTTAACAATGGAAGACAATTCAAAGATGTGATTTTCCGCTGCATTGAGAAAACTTTTACTTTTTGCATGGGCTTTGTTCAGCTCACAAAGAGTCATCGCTGCTGCAACTGTGTTTTTAATAACGGCTTGTGGTTTGGGGCAATAAGATAATAAAGCATTGTGTTTGCTATTGGAGCGGGTATTTGGCTAATGCAGTTTGTTTGTTCACTGCTGGCTGGACGGCCTGTCGAGGGCCGCGCTACAAATCCAGCTCCGAATGCGTCACAGCCCAAACCACAAGGAATGGGACCAAATATTGACATCTAGCTCTGAAAGCCAAAGCTGCTATAAAGCTCACATGTTTACCGTAAGAGTGCTGGTGATTTAGTGTTCGTGCATCCGCTGGGCTCAGCCTGCCTACCCAGCAGCCTCTGTTACATTTCAGCCTGGATCACAGTTCATCCCCTCAGCACTGCAGCATTACATCAAACCTGCCAATGAGCCACTTCACAGCGAGTATGTCGAGTAAACAGAGCCAATGGTGTTACAGTTTCTTTATCCTCGTGGAAAATCCGCCTTCGCTCTGTACATATCGCTCTGTTGTCTGTAGAGTTTGACACATTTCAGGACTTTTTGTTGGTGCTGTAATTTAACCTGCCTCAAAAGAAACTTAGTTATTTTCTACATTTCTCACAGAACACTGCTTAGCTGGCTCCAGAGAAGGATTTATGATTCCACTCAGCTGGACTGAGACAGCAAAAGTGCGGGTTTTGACAAAAATGATGCCACCAAAACAACACAAAGGACAAAGGCACGTGAGGAGCTCTTCTTACTCCACTGACATTTCTTTATTCTGCAACTTTATATTTCTTTCAGTTCTACTTTATGTTGTGACAACCTTGTGCTTATGACCTGACTGGCCTTAGGAACTACAAACAAACAACAAAACAAAATATTGTAATAAAGTAGATTTTTGGAGTCTCAAAAATCTGATTTCTTGAGCTCAATGAAAAATATATTTTTTACAGCCATCAGGCATAAATGTCAAATGCTTCTGCTCTGGAATAGACTTGTGAAGCTGTCTCATCACAGACTCACGTGAGATCAGGAGCAAAATGGTTCGCTCGTACAAAGAAAAAAGATTTATGGTATAAAATTATGAACCTATTGGCTCATAAAGGGCAGTAATACTGTAGAACTTTATGTGACGTATAATTAAAACAAAAGGCAAAGGTCCCCATGTGCACAGTTGTGTTCAGGAACGTTACCATTAGCCTTGGGAACAGGCATGTTTAGTGCCACTCCAGAGGAGGACAGACTTTGTTTGTTGAGTGAGCTCTGTGAAACTGAGAATGAGGTTCATTTCTTGTTTTGTTGTCCCTTCTATGGCGATGTAATGGTCATAATGATGGTAATAACGATGTTCTTCACTCACTAAACTGTCTTAAACTGAATTCTTTTGGTTGGGTGATTATGAAAAACTGGAGCTGTGCTTCAGGAAGGGAATCTTTTGTGTTTGCAGATTTTCTCTGTCAAGCATGGGAGAGGAGGCAGAAGATTTAGTTTGAGAACCATCCGCAAAATAATTTGTCATTTTGTAGTGAAATGAAATGTTACCAATTGCAACTGCAACTGTACTTTCGCTGTCTTGTAAACCCATGACACAAAAATAAAAATTAATCATCATCATCATCATCATCGTCATCGTCAACATCATCACTACAGTGTCAAACTGCTGTGTTCAAAGGCACTGACTCTGTTCAACTGTTTCCGAAGCTATATTTTCAGAGCTGGAAAAACATCCACTTAGTGTAAAAAAGAAAACAGAGGAAAAATATGTTCAAATGTATCCACACTAGCGTGGACCTGGCCTGTCTCTGTTGGTGAAAGTGGAATCAAGGTCCGCAACCCTCACAGATTCTCTTTGAAAGTCAATGCCTTACGTGCAGAGGTGTACTTCAGCGTAATATGTGTGTGTGTGTGTGTGTGTGTGTTTGTGTGTGTCCTTCAAATCACACACTGATTGATGTGCACTTGATTTAAACCCGTTCTCCTTCTGTTTGAAATCCTCTGCCATCGCCGATAACAAAGCTCTCGCCAAATCGCCCCCCCTTTCACGTCGCAACAAAATGATAGGTTGGACGCTTAACAGGGTGTAATTATGTGACAATTTCCTTCATCCACATGTTCCATCACAAACACAAAGCTGGCCATCCACTGTAAATGCCCAGGAGTTCACTATAAATAGGCGTCTTCTCTATTGACCCGTCCAAACGCTGCCTTCTCTTTGTGCTCCTCCGAATGGAACTTGTAATTGGCTGCCGCTTCTTTTTTCGAAGGCAGCGGCACTTTCCCTGCAACAGCTGGAGAATGACGGCGCGCACAAAGATTCCCCACACACATGATCAAAGACACACGTACACCAGCATGTATGTATATATGTGTGCAGGCATGCATGTGTACACAGAGAATCCTAATTTTCTGCTAACAAAAGCCTTGGATCCCCGAGGGCTTATATAGGCTTGTTGGGTTTTTGTCTGACTTCTTCAGAATGTCTTCTACCCGCTTGGATTTTTTTTTTTAACCTTCAAAATAACAGATTGCGGTGCATGCATGCTTCCATGCGAGCTTCTTTTCTTTAGGCAATATGGGCAGAGGGTGGGGCCTGCAGCTGTGTCAATAGGCTACCGAGCAATCCTAAAGCAACTTGAAAAACCCTGCAAACTGCCTTTTATGTTGGCCTCCTGGCTAAAAGACCGTCTTGTTTACACTTTACTCTTCATAGAAAGTCTTACACCTGTGTTTGGGGGAGGAGGTGGCGTGTACAGCTTGGTGTGAAGGTGTGTGCTCGTACCTGTTGAGTGATGAGCAGCACCTGTTGTGTAAATGGACTCCGTGAACCTATTGAGGTAGATGGTAGATAGCAGGTATTTCTTTTCCCAGGTTTTAAGAAAGTCTTGATTCTCAATGGCCATGGGGCATCCTGGTTGTGTCACACGTGAGCTGTGATTTTTTTCTTTTGTAACGTACTTGCTACCCACATATGAGCACACGAGAGCCAGCTGACTCCTGTACAATACGTACGTGCACTACAGCAGATGGAAAACCTAAACACTGACATACTATAGGGTCAAATTTGCCAGAGCAACAACAGTCAACAACAGCAAGAAGATGAAGAAGAAGAAATTCCCCAGACTCCCTTATAAAATTGCTCTATTTTTTGATTTGTTAGTAGAAACTTTATGAGCTTTGTGAAACACTTTGAATGACAAATTCTTAATTATTTGGCTTCCTTGTAAATTCGGCAAATGTTTTCCGTTAATTTCTTTCTTTCTTTGTGTCTTATGTGTTGCTATCCCCTCAGCAGCCCTAGTTCCTGCGTCCATGAGCACAATTTTGGTTAATTTCATAAAATATCTGCTCTTATACTTCTTTTTTTTTTTTTTAACCATTTGATGAAATTACAAAAGTGAACGTTTTAAGATTAATATTCATGCTTACATTTCCATTTTACTGAATGTCTTTAGCTGAGAGAAAGACAGTGAAGCGCCACTATTATTAGTTCTTGGTTTGGCTGTTACTCAGCACACCAAGAATAACGAATATTGAATTGCATACATATCAGGGGTCAAGGCCTGAAGACATAATAATCTGAAGTTTTACGCTGACACCACTCATTAAACACCAAGAGAAACAACTTAATAGCAAAAGCAAATAAGTATCCTGGCACCGGCCCCAACCATTGTGTTGGCACAGTCCAGATCCAGCTGGCCCGGCCGCTGGCCACAGAATTCATTTCATGCTTCATCTCTTGGACTAAAGAGGCGAGACAGAAAGGGCCGCAGTGATAATTGTGCTTCTGAATCTGCCATGAACAAAACATATTTTTTACAAGGAGGGGGCCGAGGGCAGAGACAGGCGAGCTTGCTGACACATCCACATCATACACACTCAAGACATCAGAGATTTTTAATCAACAATGACCATTTCTGCTTGTGCAATGCAATAGCTGTTCTTATTACATTAATTAATTTGGCAGCGACATTAGCAAAGCGACAAACACACACTGGGTTCAGTGTCTGCAATGTGAGCTACAGTCGTCTGGTTTCCCTGACAAAGTCAACTTGATACGCACTGCGCGGATGAGAGGGATTAATCAACCTGTGGATCCTTACTACAAATAGCTGCTGTGATGCTGCGGCTTAGATCAGAAAAAAAAAAATACAAACGACAAACAATATAATTCCATAGAGGTGTCTGACAAAGCAGATACTTTTGGTTGTTTGCCTTTTTGGATGGATAATTCTTTTTAAACGTGCCTGATGTTTAAGAATTTTGGTAAATAATGTGTAGAGAGCACAAAATTAAAGAGGGACCTTTGTTGACACCAGGAAACGCCGAATCGGCATATGATTGGAGTGATCACGATGCATCGGGAATGAACGGAACAATGTTTTTGAATAGCACTTGTGCCTCGTTTACCTAATTTATGCAAATTTTTATTTTTAAATTTGTTCTTGAGGGTTACAATGAATATTCTTAAGAAATGGTAATAATACGAAGGGAGTCGCTTGTAATGATAAACCTGGATCCATACCTCGCCTCGGCTTTACAGAGCTCTACAGCTCATTCTTGAGGTGTCTGGCCTACAACTTTGTAGTTTTGGTTCAACATGGACATTCATCACATGGATGGAAACACATTAATAGTAGTATTTTTCGCTCTGAAACTGCTGGATGATGAACAACTGTTTGCTGACAAATTCACTATTTCACCACTAAATGTAATATGTCGATGTTGTCTCTACGACATATTTCCTGTTTGCCTCCATTTGCCGGTTCAACCTTTTGTTTTACTTAACTGTCACCGACAGGCTACAAATGTCCCCTTAATGATATTATAACATAATCAATGCAAGAAATACGAAACATAATCTTCACACAATTCATATCAGATTATGTGATAATTGTGATAATTTGATGTGATGTTGCGATGTGATGTTGCGTAACACACTAAACCAATGAAACAGACACAAACACATGAATCTGTTTGACAGACAGACTGTCAGCCTCTGTGTCAAAGTGTCTCTGGTTTTGTTTTTTCCGATGGAGTATGAGGAGCAGGGAGGGTCGCAGAGGTCATCTTAGGTCAAGTTTGATCCCTGTCACTCCTTCTGTAGACCTTTGTGTCCTTGAGCAGAAGACAGAAAGCAAAAAGTGCTCACTCTCTGGGTCGCAGGGGTGAAGAGGATCAGCTTAATGAAACATGAAGCTCTGCCGGCCTCATTGTGGCTACTGCTGCTTCTCTGCAGACTCCGAGCTCAGTGAAAAAAAACCTCAGAGGAATATTTAAAGTAATTACACACTCTAGGCGCTCTTGTCTAATATTGCGAGTGGGTGCTCGAAATTCCTGAAAGATTCATAAACATGCACTCTGGGGCCGCAGCATTTGTTTGGACTGCTCGCTTTTGCCTGGTATTATTCAAGCCGCCGCGTGCTGAACACTTCTGACCCAAACAGTCCTGTTCTCGAATTATAAGTGTGGTAGGGGTCTGCTGAGCTGTCTGGCGCCGTCGTCCTCCTAAACATGTCATTACAGCGACCACAAGGTCAGCACAACACATTGCTGTGCACACATCTCGTGAACTACAAATCAGCTCTGCCGCTATATTAAACCATGAAAAACAACTCAACAAAAAGCTTTATGAAACACGCCACAAATAAACCACAAGACTTATCATGTGTGGAGTCTATCAAGCCACAATATGAGGTATCGGGGTGATGTTTTGGAATAATGAATGTGAATACCTCCCTGGCTCCAGCCTCTCATGGCCATGATCATTGGGAAACTAATTAACGGCATAACCAACAATGGAAACTATAGTTCCTGGCAGCCCTCTGTAAAAGCATTCAATGTAATCGTTAGAAGTGGAATCTAAAGTTTGAAAATCAGCAAACTGGCAGCGCTAGAGCTGACTAATTTACACGTTATGTCGCGTTTGTTTAAATCTGTGCATAAGCCTGAAGTGTGAAAATGACAATTTAACAAACAGATACGAGTGTTGACATTCTCGTCTTATTTTTGTCAAGAAAGTTAATAAGCTGTGCCCGGATTTCCAGACTATTCGTTTAACCAGACTTCAGGCCGGGAGTAGACATCGAGAGCACATGTATAATTTCCTGGTGTGGCGAGGTGATTGGCCTAGAGAGTCAATGTTAAAAATGCTAAATTAAAACAGAGGGCAAGTGGGTGTAGTGTGGTGAAGAAATGGACAGCACAGGGGGAATGAGAGAGAGACAGAAAAAGAAAAGGTAGAGCTGAGAGGGAGTTCATTGAAAGGAGAAAGGCTGGGGAGAAAAGTGGAGCTAAACGCTGCTTAATTACAGACACCTTCAGAGGCAGGGGCCACGGCTGGTGTTTAAGAACGAGAAAAAACATACAGGGCTGCCCTCAGCACGTCACATCACAGTACCCTTTTTCCAAGTTTATTCTATGTTATAAACTAAAACGGCACTCCGCAGAGTGCATACCTCTGCCCAGTGATCGAATGTTACATGTACATTTACTCAAGTTCTGTACTTGAGTATTTCCATTTTCTGCTGCTTTGCATTTCCACTCCGCTACATTCTGGAGGCAAACATTTAACTTTTTATTTGATAATTTAAGTTGCTAGTTACTTTGCAGATTGCTGCATCGGAGCCAAAGTATAACATTTTGATTTTTTTTTATCAGACAAAAAACACTGATCATGCTGTGTTGGAAAGCAAAAGATGTATATGCATGGAAATGGAAGACCTGTACACTCTTCTTCTATCAGGTAGAAGTACCTCAGGGCTACTATAATTTCATGGTGATAAACCTAAATCCAGTCAGAGCTCCGAGGAAACATAGGCTGCTTCACAATCACTCCATAAAAGCACAAAGATGTATTTATGAATATATATTCCCATATATTCCCCAATATATTCCTCCATGCATGGAAGTTCAACTGAATAACTCTTGTACGGAGCCCCAGACATGACATGGTTACATGTTATAGCTATATTGTGGCCGCAATTTATTTTTTTTTGACCCCGTCATGTCTGGGGTGCCGTACTCTTGAAGCTGAAGACCCTATTTCCACAAAACACAGTTATTTGTGGACTGCTCCGCCCCGGGCCATGGTGGCGACTCAGTGAACTCCGACAAATTGTCCTTTTTTAGGATTGAGGATTTGTTGTGTTTAGCTTGCTGTAATCTGAAAAGGCGTTCGCTTGTGAAAGGCATAATTTTAAGGCCGAAGAATCAATTACTAAAATTCCCGAATGATTAACTATAAAATTTGACAAAATGAGGTTTTCCAATTTCATATATAAGGCTGCTAAGAAGAAACGGTGCAAACCTCACACCTGAGAGGTTGGAACCCATAAACATTTGGCATTTTTATGTGATGAATAACTTATTAATGTATAAAATATTAATTCATAATTTAAATGTCAACTGCAGCAAAAAAATAAATAAAAAGACAACATCTAGTGTGGCATTTACAAAGTTGCTCACCTCCATGTTGCGAGTTGGCACTGAAAATGCCATCGGTCTACCAGTTAGTGAAAAATACGCTGGCAGACCACAACAGCAAATACAAAAACAGTGTATGTGGTGTATCTCTGGTAATGTCTAACAAAAAATCATAATCCTCTGTTGCTGAGTGCGGAGAAGGATTTTAGTGGATTCCAGCTTTGAAAAGGACTTTTCAGCACTTCCCTTTGTCCTGCTGAAAAGGCGCTCGATGTGTCTACAGCCAAAGACACGTCCAGTAACACCCTCTGTGTTTGTACCAATGGCTAAATAACCTTAACAATGCCTCTTGGGTGAGTGTGTGGCCTCTGAGGCAAGGAGGAAGAAAACCACAAGCTCAAGTTTTGCCTATAGGAGCGACAGTTTACCCTGCGGATGTTAAAGCCCCTGGGCTGTCGGCATGGAGGTAGTGAGAGTGTGAAGAAGTTGTGTGTTTTGTAGACCGGAGCCATGAAAAAGGAAGAAGAGGAGGGCAACCTCACAGATCCGAGCTTCGGTAGAGAGACGGTCACAGCGCGCTGCTCTGTGGTCTCCGATCCCCCAGAGTCTCATTTAGCCTTATTTCTCCTCGCTGCCTGCCCCGAACGATTGGAGGAAATAAACGTCTGTAAATTGGCCGCAGCGGTGAGGCGAGGGCGACTCCAAGACCACATCGGTGCTGCTCTCGAAACCGGCTAGCTTGTGGTCCCTCTCCCGGCTCCTCTGTCTCCTGTATTAAATTAGCATCAGAGAGGGAGCCACATTTTTGGACTTACAGTTGGTTATGGTCTTTGTGTTTATATTGGACCACGTGAGAGCACCAATTAGTGGTTAATGATAATGGAGCGCTGCGTAAAAAAAAGGCTGCAATGTGAACTATTTTATGTCCTAACCAGCCTCGGCCTGTGAAAGAGTGCTGCTCAGACTGCATGTGAATCGGGTTTATTAAGATTTGAAGAAGATGTCTTCAATGCGTTCTGAAGTGTCGGAAAGGATTTTAAAATGATAAACAGGCATTCTGTTGATCACTCTCCTCCACAACACACAATGTGGTCTCATCTTAATGCTGGGAAGATGTGCAATCATTCTTGTCCCCACAGAAGTGCTTTTTTCACAGAACTCACTGATTTTGCTTCTTTTCTTGTTGTAATTGCCAAGACATATTACCAAAGACTTCACAAAGACTTGCCTGATATTGACCGGACAAAGAGGCCTAAATCAAAAGAACAGGGTTTGCAGAGCGTTTATTATTTTTATTCTTCAGGAAAAAGTACAAATTAATCACTCACAGAGACAGCAATCGCGTATGGAGAAAGAAAAAGACAAGTGGATGGAGTAAAACTTCTGCCTGCGTGTCAGTGGTCCCCTTGAACACCACCGCATCATCTAAGATGTCTGTGGGACACATGCAGGTTTTCAAAACTTACCCAAAGATGAACAGATTGCATGTCATGCTGCAACCACAAACATCTCTTCAAACACTCATTTCTTTTGGCAAAACCTGTGAATTACCGCCATTTCATTTGCACTTCATATATATCTGTGTCGTATCAATGTCATAGTGGAAATCTGAAACAGGCAGGATGCCTGCGGGGAAGCTTCAAATTGAAATGTGGAACAACAACGTCTAGGACCACACGAGCTGCTCGCTGGTGGTTCGGCTAAATGTAACATCAGGACGCTAACATGCTCATTATGACTGAGCTGACATGTTGATGTTTAGAGTTCTTGCCGACCATGGCCGCCATCTTAGTTTAGCATTTGATAAACACAAAGTGAAACCAATATTGCAGCAGACTTGCAGGGACATTTTTTGCAACTGGATTACATTTTTGACCAGAAGGAGGAAAAGTTAGGGATCAGCAAAATCAATACAATTAGAGCTGCAACGATTAGTTCTTTAATTGATTAATTTACTGAACAAAATGAATAGCCAACGATCATGATAACTGACTGTAATTTCTAAAGCAAAAATGGGAAACATTTGCTGGTTCTAGTTTCTTAAAGGGGCTCTGTGGAACTTGGCGTTGTGCTGGAAGCCGGTCTTGAGTTAACGCCAGCGGATTTCCAAACTAATGCTAGCCGCTAGTCGAGGCAGATGGCTGCAATCCTTTGAGTCCGCTCAATCTCACGAGGGACCTGTTGGGTCTGGGTGAATAATTAATCGAGGAGTATGGTTTAGACCTGCTTAATTTGGAAAGCGCCGTCCTTCAGAAAGAAATCCACAGTCCAGCAGCATTAAACAACTCAGACAAACCGTCCACAGGCTTGTATAGACAACCAAGGGGGACGGGGAAGGTCTTGTTCTTCACATCCAGTTACAATCTGCTCACATGTGTTCATTGAAAAATAGATCAATACAAATAAGTGGATGGAAGTTGTTACATAGAGCCCCTTTAAAAGTAAGGATGTGCTGCTTTCCTGTGTCATATTTCAGCTGTGTGTTGGACGAGAGAAGGAATTGAAGGCGTCAGGTTTGGCGTCAGAGTATTTTTTTCCCCTTTTTTTTGACATTTCATATCTAAACAATGAATCTAGTAATGTGAAAATAATTGGCAGACTCATTGATATTACAAATAATTGTAGCTGCAGCCCTAATTAAGATGAATCCTCTTGGGACCAAGAATATCTATGAAAAACTACATATGGAAACCCAACTAAAGGTTTTTGATACGACCCCAATTCCCCAACAACAAAAAGAGAATATAAGCATCTGCAAACAAGATGTGTTCACTGACAATGGTTTTAGGAAGTGTTCTTCAGTCCATGTAATAATGTCATTCATACAATCCAGTGCTTCACAAAGCGGTCATTCCCAATCATGACGCTATCACATGTTACCAATGAACCTGTTCACCTGTCGGATGTTCCAAACAGGTATTTTTGGAGAATTTCACAACTTCCCCAGTCTTTTGTTTGCCCCTGTCTTAGCTCGTTTGAAATGCATTGCTGGAATCAAATTCTAAACAAGCACATACTCAAAAAAAAAAAAATGTTCCTACAGTTTTAAAACCGGGATTGTATTTCAGTCTGGTGATGACTGACAGATCCATTTTATAATCCACATACGCAAAATGTTTTATTTTAATAATCATAATCAAACTGCCCATGTTTGCTTTGCTCACTCCGAGCACAAAGCAAGAATCCTCTGCGCTTTGATCATGTGTGATTTTTGATTTGTTAAGCTCTGTATTCCAGAAAACAGAAGCCCTGACATTAGAAATTCTCACTTCCCTCCCTCGCTCTATTCCTCTCTCTTTCTTTCTTGTTGGTCGGGCCCCCTCTTGCCCTGTAGGAGTAGGATTAAGTTTGCTGCTGCCAGTTCTTTTTTTCTCTCTCTTCTGAAGCTGGAAACTCACAAAAGACTCAAAAGCCCTGCGGGCGAGTTTTCTCCCACTGATGATAGATTTCACATCACAACTTTTACCATGCCACACACCCACACACCCACACACACTCACAAATTATTACACGCTCTCCTGCCAGCAGTCCCCTTAATAGTCGCTGATTGTCCAACACACCGGGGACAGTTCTGCTAGAAGCTTCTCGAGCCCCGAGTCTGAACCTGTCTCAGTGGAGCTATTTGTTGTAGAAGAGACAGAACCAGAGAGAAAGAGATATTATGATCCCTCCCAGCATTCAGGATTCATAAATCCACATTGTGAGCTGAGCTGAGCTGTGAGACACATCAAAGAAACAAGAAGTGATCATCCCTTGATCTGTTCAATTATACGCCTTTTTAAATGTTTTAAACGCACTTTAAAGGTTAATAAATTACTTCAAATGGACTTTGATTTTCTTTACAGCTTTTGTGTTTGACAGGGCATTTTACTGGATGTCGGCCTGCTTGTATGGGATTTTGATATGTCACTGCATTGATTGTTATATTGACTGTGGCAATGTGTCTCCCTGAAGCAACTCTGCTGCTCCTTCGTGCCTCTTCATGAAATAACAAATGGTCTAAATGTAATTATTGAGCTTGCATGCACAGATTTGATGCGTTTTACAGAGGTTCAAGCAAATATCAGACCGATCTTGAGCCTGAATCCCGTATTCCCACCTCTGTATTCCAACTGATCTATTTTGATCTAATTGTATATGTACGGTATCATAAGGTAATGATTATATAAACAGAAATATTAAACCGCTTTCTTTGTTCCTTTTATAGCTGCGCGACAAAGCAGCGACCACATCTAGTGCGAGAAAACAGAATAGCTCCCGTGTCTGAACAAGAGCAGCCTTTCATTACTTCATACAGAAATATTAACTTCAACCAGGCAAATATCGTACCCACCCCACATGGAGGCTACAGGGCGGCGTCCTCGTTGTTGTTGTTTGTTATCCTTATTGACCTGTTTTCGGAGTCACCTGAGAATTTATGATATTATCCAAATGAACAATATTTGCTTTGGTTGCCGACATGACACACATTCCAAATTGTATTTAACGGAAGCATACAGCATATTTCTCTGAGGTAGTTCCCATTCACTTCAGTCGCTCTGTATCGCCGTATGAGGTAACACAGAGAACACATACTGTCATTCTGATTGCCGTGGAGGAGGCCTGCTCATCACACTGAATTGTCAGTTCTTTTCACATGATTCATTCAGCCCGACATTGTGTTTGTGTCATCCATTAATTTGTTGGGAGGGGGGAGCTGTTTGTTTGTTTTTTGTCCTGACAGAGTAGTGGCTCTTGACAAACCCATCCCTCCAATGTTATTTTTAGCTAACACATAAACTGTGTCAAGAGACGTTGGCATTTCACTCGTATGAAAGAAATAAGCCGATTTAGGAGTTGTGCAGGTTAATCCACAATTTTTCTATTGCTAGTTTTTTTTCAATGTTACCAGGTAGCTATGAGGAACAGTGATGTTGTCAGCGCTCATCCTGCCTCTGAAGCTCTGCTTTGGTCAACTGTTTCTCCAACCACACTACATTTCTGAACAAATCTAGAACCGGACTGTGCCACCTTTATCTCCTTCGCATAAGCCTGATGGCCTCTTGACCTCCCCTGACAAATCTGTAATTGTTTTTTAGTCATCTGATTTTATCTAACCTTATGTGTGTATAAATAAAGTAAAGTGTCCACGTCGTCTTTTGAAAGACAAAATGGGCTCATTTGCCCTGTAACTACACAACATTGTCACAACATTGATGGCGTAGACCAGGGTATAAGCACAATGACCCACTCTTGAAGCTAATGTCCCCTGTTACAAAGCTGCTACTCACTGAGCAAATCCCAAAATCCCATAATTTTATCACATTAGAATTTTGCCATGTGTCACTGGTCATTTGATCAGTTGATTGGCACCTGATAGCACATATCCTACAGCTGCTAGCAAGGTGTATCAACACAGAGTTTGTCAAAGGGAAAAAAACGAACCAACCAACAAGAAACCTTGTATTTATGACTCAGTATGTGGTATTTACATGATCTTTAAATCTCACATGCATAATTATGAGACAAATCTCATATTAGGGGAAGAATATAATTTGAGTTTTTTCATAATTACGAGACCTTTGCGTAAAATCTTATAAGATTGCCATTTCCCGGATGCCAAATACCCGAGGTCTTAATTACGGGATACAGAAATGTTTATTCATTCGTCATAATGAAAATGTTTTTCTGTGGTGGATGCAATGTACTTCTGGGCTCGGCCTCGTGTTTTGGGAGTTTTGGTGGTTGATTTTTGAGCATGAAGTGGCTTCCTGTGTTGAGTCAAGAAAGAATGAAGTATTTATAGTGAATCAACTGGTGAGAATCTGGAAAAGAACTCCAAATGCTGCAGTTCTGTCTAAAAATAGTGTAAAAAAAACTAAACCTATTAGAATGTAACCCAACATTATCACTTCCCCCAACAACAACCTCCTCCTAGACAAACATATATGCACCCTAGCCCCCCCCCCCCCCCCCCTCCTTTTTTTTTTTTTTTTCTTTTTTTTTTTTTTATTTTTGGGGAAAAAAA
>OMLP01011409.1:0-13441 GCA_900302685.1 Spondyliosoma cantharus | reverse complement strand
GTTCTGATTGGTGAGGTTGACTATAAGCTCAGTCAAAGTCATTGAAGCCACATCACTATCTGTTTTATGTGCACAGGTACGGACATTTACGCAGCCGTGTACGTTAGACTTTGGCGCCCCCTAGCATCAAGAACACAATGAAGATGTACTGATGAAGGAAACGGCTCTGGTGCCTACAAGACCTCTGTGGGAATAACAAAAGTCTAAGAAAAATCGTAACTGTTAAGGATTTGATTTCATGCAGAGTGTTTCTACGTTACCTGACTGTGTCAACACACTAAGGCTGTTAAAACAAACACTTTTCAGTACCTGAAGAGTGATTTTGTGGCTCAGTGTAAATGCTGTTAATCTTGGGACTAAAGAAATGTGGTGAATTGAATAATATGCTGAAGATAATGATTAAAATAAATTATCTACCTACAGTATGCTTGTTACGGCCTCCTTTGATAATTTAAACACAGCGGATCAAAAGACAATAATAAACAAATAAAAGGGAAACTGTATGAACATTTCATATGGAGCTGTAACACTATCTGACCCTCAAATTTTTCTTGGTATTGTTTATTTCCAAAAAGTGATGATTTCCATTGCTTTAAGTTCATGTGTAGATAATAAAAACATTTGAATGTGACAAATGTGGGAAAATTTGTTCAATTTTCATTTGTTCGTTATAAGCATTGCCTCTCAATATGTATACAGTATGATTCTAAAAGCTTGTTTTCAGCTCCGTTTATTGTTTACATGTATGTAGTGTTACTATATATATCTCTATACCTCCAATGACTTGATTACAAAACATTTCTTAAGGCAGACTAAATTGAACGTCTTCATTTGAAATGGAAATTGCGCTTACTGTCTTCTGTAGTCACGGGTTTATTTTTAGTCTATTAATCATATCTGATCTGTTCCTACAGGAACCTCGTATGGTCTACTGATCAGTCCACTCCACCTCTTCTCGCCAATTACTCAAATCTCGTTGGATTATGACGAGACGAACTGACCTCGCGAGATTTAGAATAATCTTGGTTGCGTTGAAACAGTTTACCACCATCTGGCGGCTCTTTTAAACACGAACGTGGCGATTCAATACAAGGTCAAACATAACAATGAAATGTTCTCATGTGTTGATTTTGTTAGAAACGTTGTTAGGAAGAAATCGTGTAAGCTAACGAGAAGTCCCCTGGCTGAACAAACCCGGATAAAGTGACCGTTAACGTTGACCTCCCACGCAGTCCCTCACTGTGCCAAGTGTGACAAGGTAATTTATCAACTCTTTAACATTAGCTGTGTAGCTAACTAACTATATGTGTATATGTGTGATAAATAAGTGTAAAATCATCACTACAAAATCACTTCGAGTGGGCCTGTTTTTTAGGTAACAACATTTAGCTTTGTTTTGATTTGCAGTTAAGTAGCAGTGTTAGCTAACAGTTGGCTAGCCTTAAATGGCTAAAGTGCGGTGCTAGCCAAATGGCCTTGCTTAAGTTCGCGAAATGTCCGCCAGTGGCTGTACCCTTCAGGCTTCTTTTCTGATAAACTTAGGACAGACCAGACATCATTTTATAGTTAAAAAACAAATACTATTGTAGATGGTGTCCAAACAGGTTAATTTTACAGAGGTTTTTAATTGGATCCTCATTAGGTAGTTCTAACTGTGGCAACAGCAACTCTTCTGGGTGCCCATCATCCTACCTGGCCCCTGGTTTGCCATGTGGGCATTTTCTTTTCAGATTATGCACCTTGTAAGCAAAGTATGAGTTGATATACACAATATCAACTCATTTTTTTTGTCACATTGCCTCTCCTCAAGAAAAGATCGAGATCAGATAATAAAGCAATAGTCACCCAAGGGCATCATGTCAGCTGACACTGTGTTTCAGTTATACAGACACCAATCCGCCAACATTAAAATGTCTGACAGCAGAAGTGAATTGCTTTGGATTATCCCATTACAATATAATGTTACTCTGGGAGGACCTTTGGCTTGACATTCATATGGGAGCGGATTTTTTGTTATCATTGTTACAAAGTGCTTTTGCAAAGCAAAGTATTTAAGTATACGTTTAAGATTAAAACCAGATAAATTGGATAAAATAATATCTAGGAGAACTTAAATAAACCTAGTTGGATAAAAGCCAGTTTACAAAGGTATGGTTTTAGCTGATATCTAAAACAATACAGAGGTAGCAATATGGATTTTGAAAGGTCATTTATTCCACAGTTTAGGCACCATGATCACTCTAGTTTCTAACCTATATGGAATAATGTACTTTTTATGCAGAAAATACTGTACACTGGATAAGAGTTATCCATTGTTTTATCTTCATCTAAGAACTAAATTGTGCATGAGACAACAGCAATCCTCTTATTGTAGGAAAGATTAATGAACACTGCATTTTTCTGACCTGAGTACTTTAAAAGTAATGCTTTCATGTTCTTGCTTTGATGGATGTTGGTGAATCAGATTTGTTTCTTTCTCTATCCTACTGTGTATTGATTTAGGATCTTCAGCATGGACAGCAGCAGAAAGAAGGTCGTGTTCAAGTGGCGACAAACTGCAGTCACCTCACCTGTACATCTTCAGGGGAGAGATGCTGGCTCACGCACACCGTCTTGCTGCAATATGTGGCCGAAAGAAGAATCACCCACTTCGCCCCTTTGTGACTCTCCAGGACCTGATGGCCTTGGAGAGCTGAGTCTGGACACTCCCAAGAGAAAAGCAGCGATGCTCGGTGAAGGCACGCCCTCTCTAGGCAAAGTTAAGCTGAGGAAGCTGTCCCAAAAAAATCATGAATATTTCATTGATTCAAAGGTAAATCTTAACTGTAAGGCTTGCTTTGACCATGATTTAATGGTACTTCTAAATTGTTTTTAGATAATTAAATGTGCTTTCCAATGCAATATGTTCAGTTTCTTGTTAAGAAATGTCTGATTAATTTGTCCTTTTACGCATCTTAACTATCAGGAAAAACCTATGGACAACTCATCCAAGCAACTTGAATCCGCAGAGAGCATAGTATCACCGCTTCCATCTCACTCTTTTGTCATGAAAAAGAAAGCGAGGACACCTGAGGAGGGATCAAAGGCTATCTACAGGATGGCAGTGATTGCAGCCATCGACAGCACCAAAGGAAGACACAGCACTACTGACATCCCTAAGACTTTGGCATTTGAATCTTCCTCAGTGACGACTGAACTGCCCAGCCCAGCTTCACTTGATAGGACAGTCATGAGTATTAACTGTGACTCGATCAAACCTGAGAATGAATCTGAGGATGACGACACTGACCAGGGCGATCAGGGGTCCCCCTTACGACTGTTTGAGGACAGAGAAGCCCAAGGTGACCACTCAGAGACTAAAACGGACAGAAGGGTGAGTCTTCTATCATTTGGGAGTCTATCTTTTCCTGTAGTTTTGTTTGCTTATGTATGATTTCAGGTGTTTTACAGCGTAACATGTTACTTTTCTTGTTTATTATTTACATTTGCTCATTTGTCTATTGTTTAGAAAATTAAATAAAGTGATAAGATTTGTACAGAAGCTAAGTTGTTTTATCTTGTGACCTTAAGATAAACCAGGAACCATTGAGGATAAAAGACTAAAGTGAAATGCTTTTTGTAATTTTCCCAAAAATTATTTTTGTTTTTCAGAGTGTTGTGCTCAAAGGAGAAGATTCACCTGATACGTTTGTTGCCCAGGAATCCGTGTTAGTAGAGACAACCTCTCAAGATCAGTTCAAGTCATTTGCTGCAGGAACTACACCAGAGGCTGAGGAGTGTGAATCGTCCTTCCCCTCTCTGGACTGTGTCCCAGATTTTTTGCCTAGTCTCACGACTTATCTGACAGGCAGCCAAAGATGGCTTAGTCCTTCAGCAAATATCCAGGCAGATATACCTTCCTCTCTCCCCTGTGAATACACTGGGGCCGGCCTGGCAGCTGCAGGAGGCATGGAGATGCCTTTCCCACCATCACAGAGGCAAGTTTTTGTCTCATTCAAGCAGTCCCAGCCACCAAATGCAGGCCCTTCAAAAGCATCTAGAGTTGATTCTGAGAATTTTCACTCCTCCAACATTACAGCCCATTTATTGGATCCCTTTTCTCTGCCACTACACTCTAACAGTCGAGTATCGAAGCCTTGCTTAAACTCCAAAACCACACGCAGACAGTCAGATGGTGGTTCTTCCCTGCGTCACCCTCCCCACTCTCTTACTCAAGGTGGCACGCCTAAAAGAAGACTATCCATGAGGGCAGAACCTACATGGAACAGTTACTCCTACCTGGACAGACAGGTTGGTTTCATAGACACACACTGTCATCTGGACATGCTCTACGGAAAACTTGGCTTCAGAGGCACGTTCAGCAGCTTTCAAGGGCTCTTCCAAAGCAGCTTCCCTCCAGAGTTCAGAGGCTGTATTACCAACTTCTGCAACCCAGGGGTCATGTTGAAAGAGGCCCTGTGGGAAGGTTTGCTGGCTGAAGACATGGTATGGGGGGCTTTTGGGTGCCACCCCCACTTTGCCAAAAACTATTCAAGTTTCCATGAACGCAGTATACTGATGGCCATGCGGCATCCAAAAGCTGTGGCATTTGGTGAGATGGGCCTGGATTACTCCCACAAAAACTCCACAGACACCCCCAGGCAAAAAGAGGTATGTTGTAGTTTAATGTTGTCTCAATTAAATGAGATTTTGTAGTCCCTGAGGGTTTCTTTAGATGGGCCTTATCATTGTGCAGTGGTCAGCAATATACTGTGTGGAATAGAATGGAATGACGATGCTGTAATATAATAATAAATGTTGTGGTCTGTGTTTTGTTTCTTTGCTTCTCTGTGAAGGTGTTTGAGCGTCAGCTGCATTTGGCTGTGGCCATGCAGAAGCCTTTGTTGATCCACTGTCGGGATGCCGATGACGACCTGCTGAAAATCATGAGGAAGTGTGTCCCAAGGGATTATAAAATTCATCGGTGAGTGTCGAAATAAAGTAATCTGACTAATCATTCCCATTAGGGTTGGGCGATAATATATTAAGATACTGTTTTTACTGTAGTATAAAATTATATCTATCATGGTAGAACATTTTGGCTATACAGCCCACCCCTAATTCTATTTTTTGTCTTTTTTTTACTTTTTCTTTTCTATCAACATGAAAAATAGTTTGAAAAGTTAGACTCTGTTCTGTCTGGTTTTAAGTTAAAATCTTTAAGGTTTCATGAAATCAAACCACATTTTTGATGGTATGTATTGTTGGTATTTCTCTGCAATTTACATTCAGTAATTATCTGTATTATTTTCATTGATTCTATATGTATTAGTTTTCATTGACACCACAATTCATGCGGCGTATAAGTGAGTCTTTTAATCTGTGAATATTCTTTCTTAAATCCAGGCACTGTTTCACAAACAGTTATCCAGTGATCGAGCCATTCCTGACAGAGTTCCCCAACCTGTATGTGGGCTTCACATCCCTGATCACCTACTTCAGAGCTATGGAGGCTCGAGACTCTGTTCGCAAGATCCCTCTTGACCGCATTGTGGTGGAAACAGACGCACCATATTTCCTGCCCAGACAGGTACTGGTTAGCTTTATTAGTTTTTGTTAGTCTCTCTTTCAAACTCAACATTGACTGAACAATGTTTGAGCACTGCTTGAACGGAGACGGATGGAAAAGCATTTATGAGCCTTGTGTTGGAGTCCTTAACGGCAAAACACGTCATAGCATTGCAGGCTTTATTTAAAAACTCGCGTCGTTGTTGGTACCACTCTCCCACTGTTGATCTGATTTGTAGTTAGCCCACATATTTGTTCTAAGTGCCTACCCTTTTCAAAACTGTTTTTTGTTTTTCTGTCTTCTCAGGTGAAAAAAGATATCTGCCGCTTTTCGCATCCTGGAATGGGCATACATACACTGCAGGAGCTGAGCCTGCTGAAGGGGGAGGACATGGACACGGTTCTCACCACCATCCGAAACAACACCACCCAACTCTATGGCATATAATCCTCAGAGGTGGTGGATAAAAACCAGCATGACAGAAAACACAATGTTTCAGAGCTGGTTTGTGACACAATAATTTTATCTGGTGTTTTGTTTTAGATTAATTTATCCTCCATGTACATATGTCAGAAACTGGAGGAACAGTCTCATTTTAAACACCTTGAAAAAGCTGGTTCTGATCTTGAACTGAATAAAAAGAAGGAAAAAAAAAACTGAAAGACTGAAATGAAGATTTCTCTTGTCTGATAGAGATTCTGTATATCATTGTTTATTTGATCATATTTTATGTCATTGTTCATCCTAGAAATTAATTCCTTAATATGTTTGTAAGTTATTGTGTTTGCTGTGTTGCTGTGACATGCTTTACCTTGTTCTGGATGTTTCTGATGTCTAGTTTGGTTTGATACAGTGGAGACATTAAAATCCTGATGTTTTTTGTATTCTACGGGTGTAGTTTGTTGAACTCATTTATGCACAAGAGTGTGAAGATGCGAAATGGAAGAGAGTGATGTGTTCTCTGTAATACAGCGACACAGATGTGTTTTTTTTTTTCAATGAGCAAATATTCTTGTAAGGAAGTGGCCCTCACATGAGTCCATTTGCTTGCTTTGATACCACCATGTTTTGCTCACTCATTTGGCTTGAGTGCTTTTTATTTTGCGAAGGATCAGTCTGGCCTACTTGTGACATTTTCTGTTGGTTAGAAAAAGGTCTTCTGAGGATTGATTAATGGTAAATGGGTGGATGTGTCTCCCTTAAATCACATGTGATGTGTTAAAAATACGTACATTCACCCATGCTTGGGGTATGATGAAAGCCTGAACAGTTTCAGAGCACACCGTGTTCTAGCTGTGCACTTAATAAAGGCTGCGAGGTGGAACACAGGACGACAGAAGTGATCAGAGCAGTTTGTGCTTTGCCGTGTTTGACCCAGTTCCTGTGATTTGAACAGGGAGTTGAACAGCCATGTTCTGGGATTTGTTCATTTGATTTCCACCCTTTTTAAGAAACAACATTTAAGCCTGTGAGATGCTGAACACCTCAGGAAGATGTCAAATCAGCAGACCTCAGGACCATGAATATTGTTGTGGACAGTTATTTTTATGTCCCTTTTCTATTGTTTTTTTGGCCAAATGCAAGGTAAAACAGGTGTGTATCCCAACACAGACCCCATTCTGAATTCTATAACCCAATTAAAAGGAGGAAATGTAACATCTGTTCATTCCTCCATCTCATTTACTCAGTTTCACCCTGATTCTTAACATTTTTTTTTCATGACCTTGCCAAAGATGAGAGACGAAATGTTATTAATGCTTTATTTATATGGACACGTGCAGGACTATGATGACAAATGAGGAGAGTATGGTACATTTTTTTATAATTACACAGGCAAGAATCTGAATGAATCATCGGCTGAAAAGAGGGTTTTACCAAAATATAGACTAAATATGTTCAATAGAACAGTCTGACATATTGACGAATCTCTGAGTAACTCACTGCAACTTTACCTATTTGAGAGGGAAACATTCAATATTGACCTTAAAAAAAGTAGTTTGGATATTTGGATCTTAAACAACCAAACAAACCAAAATTAACTTTTATCAACTTATACGTTGTATTAAAATTACATTTCAACAAACTCATGGAGACTCTGGGATGTGGTGGAAAGCTCCATAAACAAGTTTGTAATGAAATGAAAGATTTAGTGATACATGCCATAGCCACATTCTGACTAATGAGCTAAAGAATACATTAAGCTTTAAAAGAAATGAGATCAGCGTGTTTCTGCTGTCAGTATTTTAAGAATCACCATCTAATGAAGCTGAAATTGGAGACGGCGGATTCTTAAGTTTCCTCCATGATCTTCAGAGTTGTGGCGGTCCCTCTGAAAGGCGACAAAAAGCGTTAAAAAAAAAAAAGGTACTGTGAGTGTAATTTGTTTACTATACATCAGTTGAGGGGAACACAAGTTTTGACCTATGAAACATGTATTTGGCAAACCTGCTGCCTCTGTGCCCCCCAGCAGACGCTGAATGATCTCCTGCAGCGCTACACCGTACTCCTCATAGTCCTCTTCTGTCATGGAGACGCCAATTTCAAATGGGGCGCTTATCTGCTTAGAGGAGAAGAAGACCAAAAAGTAAGAGGGATGATTATTAAGGGTGTGGGTGATTGTGTGCTGTAGCCATGAGTGTTATTTCCACTCACTGTGATGTGTTTGTCATCAGTGGGTTGATGAGGCTCCTGCATGACTTGGCGGCCGACCCTGGAAGACTTTCCCCTGTTCTACAGAGAAATGTCATGATTTTAACCAGTTCAGCTTTACATTAGACGTTCAGAGCCAGTGATTAACATACTTCTAATTAGGTATAGTCAACAATGCTGTCACCGTATTTGAACCGTATATTTCACCATCTGAATCTGTGGTATGTAAATAAATATCCCTCTTTTTACTCCTCCAAATGTATTGAAAATGACAAGAAATGACAAAGACTGGCAACAAAGAATAAAGAGGCCACTCAGATGCATTAAAGGATGCAATTATCGAAAGACTGTTTAGTCTAAAACGTGAAAAAAAAGTGTCATGAATTGAACATCAGGCTCAGTGGGACGGCAGGAGCTTAAATAATCTTGTTATTCTCTAACGAGGACAAAGAAACATGAGGCATTAGTTAACAAACACACAAACAAATCATTGTTAACTCAACAAAACTCAGTCTTCCTTGTGTTGAAAGTGATGATATGATACAGCTTCATATTCAGAACACCAGGATATAAAGGGAACTGCTTCATTAAATGCCCCAAGTGAGAATTCAAGCCAACTGAAGTATCATCATTCAATTTTTCAGATTTTCATAAAGTGTAAAAGCATTGATCCACATGTGTTAAAAAACAGAGAAGCTCCTTACCTGAGGTTTTTGTGAGGGGCTGAGGAAGCTCGAGCCTGCACTGGTTGACTTGCACCACAAAGTCAGAGAACAGAATAAAAACACGAGCAAACAGGTGTTTCTTTTCAAAATCATGGTGTATTAAAGATGTAAGATGCTCGTTCCACTGCCAAAAATTTGACCCACATGTGACACCAACCTGAAGTCAGCTTCTGACTTCATACCTTTATATAGCTTCCATTCTCTTTCATTTTGGATTAAAAATGCATCCAGTATAATAGTAACGGGTGTTTGTGCTGGCATATCTTGTTTGTGTTGGACTGTTCAAATGTTTGAATTGATAAAAAAAAGTAGGCATTTCTCTGTTACAACCTGCTGATCATCTTATCTGTTTAATGTGGCAATGAAGGTAATGCAGTTAATAGTATTGCTGTCATAGAGATGCTGGTAATGGGAACTAATTCAGCCTGTTATGCATGTATGTGTCTCCAGCAGCATACCAGTGTTGAGTTAATATACCCAGGAATAGTGCAATGTCAAATATTAAGGTTGATATTTGACAACCACTATGCTTAACACAATAGAGCTCTTTTTAAAATGAGTCTTATCTGGAGAATTTGACAAAATCCACACCAATAAATGTTTTTATATGTGGTAAAACCTTTCAACAGGCCTTGAAGTTGAACTTATTTTTCATAATCAGAGGACAAACGTATTTAAACCAAGCTGAACTAATACAGAGCAATCTGACTGATCCAGAGTCCAGCTGGTTTCCGCTCAGTCTTCCTATAACAGTGACCATAAACCGCCTCTTATTGAGATGACAGTGTGTGCCATAAGTAGGTAACTGCTTTGTCTTTTTTCTTTTTAAGGCTTAGAATACACCCAAACCTATACACCGTCCATATGAAACCCTTTTAATGTTCAGAGCTTCTATTCACACACAGTTTACTCTGGCATAAGCTCATTGCACAGCAAACAAAAGCGCCTTGTTTGACAGATATTGTATTTACACAACAAACGCCACTAGTCGGCGGTAAAGCGACAGTTTTTCTCACAAGAGCTGCGCCACCAACGAAGAAGTCGATCACAGCAGTAGCAACACCGCGATTATGTCTTACAAAAATAACTAGTAAGCATGGAAAAAAAGAAGAAACCCTTCGATGTGACTGCTTCATCGGTGAGTTACATAAAAAAAACAGCCGTACAAACATTTTATTGATTTTGTGTTTGGCTCTGGGACGTTTAATTAAATGATTATAACAGCTAACGTTAGCTAATCTGCTGTCAGGCTATATTGCTAGCAAACACAGTTATAGTTGTTTCAGTAGCTAAAGACCAAACATAAACAGTTTGCTGTTGATTTCTGTTTCGATAATACCTTGTTTGTTACAGCTAGTGGACCTTAAAGCTGAACTTTACAGAAAGCAGGAACAGTTCAAACAGGATAAACTTGGGCGAGAAAACTCTGGTGCTGGGTTCACATCAAAATCACATCAAAAAGTCAAGGTACAGTTTGTGTTATTTAGAAAGATGTTTTTACCTGCTTGTATGAGATTAAGATAAGATTTAGATCACAAACCGTGTCCTGTCTTCGTGCTCTTGTGTAGAAACCTAATGTTTGGAGCAAACAAAATGCTGGTGTTTCAGCAAGAGCTGAGAAAGATGCAGAGCAGCTGGCTGAGGAGCAGAACACCCTTGATACAGCAAAGTCAGTTCAACACATCATACAGCAGATTTACTGTCATAATACAAATGGTGACCACAATCATCTGACTCCTCATTTATCTGCCTATAACAGACGTAGGTTGGAGGAGAAAGCCAAACTCTATGAGCAAATGACAAAAGGAGACTTTCCAGGTTTGTGAAGCATAAATTAAATCTTTCTGATATTTTGTTGTATGACAGAGTGTGTTTAATTTGTATTAAACTCATCTTGTAATTTCTCAGATGAAGAGACAGAAGGACTGTTCCTGGTTGACTTCACCCAGAAGATTATTGACCAAAAGAGAGAAACACTTGCGCACAAAGAAAGAGATGATGAAGAAAGAGACAACTCATCTCCTATCCCTCCTCCGCAAAACCCAGATGAGGAATGGTAACATCTGATTTGTTCATTATCAACGGTTAAGAAAAATGTAGCTGAGTTAGTATGTTGTTAAATAGTATATACAATATCTATATAAAATACAAATATACTACACAAATGAACAAATCACTAGGACTACCCACACCACTTCTAATCTTAAGAATGCAAGTTAAAAATGAAAACAGTACAAATAAAAAAAAATAATTCAAAATGTATATGTGATGATATTCTACAATCTGAAACCCTTTCATTGTTAACTCTTCTCCTTCACGTTGTTTCTCCGTAGGGTGGATTATGTTGACGCTTTGGGCCGATCTCGAAAATGCATGAAGAAAGACCTGCCAGGTTTTAAGAAAATGGACCAAGACCTTAAAGGAAAAGGGTAAATATTCTACAAGTCACTACAGGTCATAAAGTTGGAGACTGGATATTGGTGTCATGTTGGGAACTTAAACTGTTTTTGATATGACTTTTCTGTGTAGAAAAGCCTCAGCTGACAAGACCTTACTCTCAGAGGACATGCGGCGAGAGCTTCAGAGGCAGGAGTGGGAGATGGAGGAAGAGGAGGCTATGAAGAGGCCTGTTGGCCCGATCCACTATGAGGATATCAGGGGACAAGGTCACTGTTAAAGCATTTCTAAAACGTTTTTGGAAAGCGTTTCTGTGCACATATGAAATGAAGTAATGTGCAGTAAAAAGCATGTTGTTTGTTTGCTTATCTTAGAGGCCCGGGAGCTCGGTGTCGGTTACTTTTCGTTCTCTCAGGATGAAGAGCACCGCAGGAAGCAGAGAGAAACTCTCGATATGCTCAGAGACCAGGTGAGCTGCTGATGTCTGGATGAATATGAACACAGACATATTTATCTTAAGTGTGTGCGTTCAAATCATTTGACACTACAAGGAAACTCCATGAGGCCTGTGACAGTAATTATGTTATTGACTTATTGTAAACATTTGATCAACTTACTGATGTATGTTCATGACCTCAATCAGTTTTGCAGACCTCGATATTGCCGGTGTTTCATTGCAGTTTTTGTAAAGAGACCTCCCAAGTTTGTTTTGTTGGTAAAAATGACAATAGTGTTGTTTATTGCAATTATGTCTAGCACAGTACAACGTCCAATAAAAGTAGTTATCGTGACAGGCCTTACTCTCACATGTAGGTACATTAAACACATATTTAAAGAATAAAAGCGATTTTTAAAACCGTTTTGAGTTCTGAGTTTTTCCTCAGTCTTTCTCTTTTTCATATGTCTTCTCCTTCAGACAACAGAGCAGCGCACCAAAAGGGAACACCTAAAAGAAAAGAGGCAGGCCATTCTGAAGGCCCGACTGGCAAAGGTGAGGCAGAGGAAGATGAAGAAGGCCAAGCTGGATGGCACTGAGGACGAGCAGAGAGAGGAAGAGAATGAAGGTTAGAATCCACATGCACCTTGTGTCAAATGCAGCTGAGACTTTTTTATTTTTGTGTTGATCACATGAATGTTAATGAGGGGTTGTGTTGAATCTTCCTCCTAGGAGAGGAAGGGGAAGGTGAAATAATAGGACCCTCGCCTCCACCGGAAGACTTCCCAGAGATCAGCACTGTGAAGAAGGTGGAAGTGGAGATTCAGGAAAGGAGGGACACTAAACCAGGAGTTCCTCATGTCAGAGAATGGGACCGAGGCAAAGGTACGCCTCCTCATGTAAAGTTCCATGTTAGAAATAAATCTCCTTATATCGTAACTTCAGTTGAGACTTGAGGCTGTAAAGTGTCATGTATGCACAATTTGTTTTTCTTTTTTATGGAGCTGTGCTTAGATAACTATGATAGAATGTTTCATAAGTGAGACAAGAATTCGAACTGAATTATGAATTACAGCTGTTTTCAAGTGTAAAGTTACTGTTTCTCTATGTCATCATATAATTGACATTTTTTAACATTGACTCTTGACTTCTTCTTCCAGAGTTTATGTTTAGTGAGTGGAAAAATCGATGCCGTGACGAGCGAGATTCAGAATTTGCACCTCCCACTGCGTACTTTGCTGAGGACAAGAGACAAAAAGCAGTGAAGAGTAAATCTCAGGAGAATAAATTTAAGACGTCCTTCAAGTGGACCAAAGGTCCAGGAACAATCTCTGACAGCAAAGAGGAACCACAATCTAAAGCTGCTCCCTCACCTCCACCAAGTCCTCCACCTCCTTCACAACCACAGACCTCGTCACAGTCATCACCTTCAGATCACCCAGCAGCTTCAGCTCCAGTGTCTGCTCCACCATGTAATTCCCAGAATCCTCCTACTCCGATTTGTCCTCCGTTTCCTCCTCCCACTCCCCAGTTTGCTGGACCACCTCACCTGCTCCCTCAGTTTCCCCCACAGTACCCACCCCAGTATGCACCCCAGTATCCAAACCAGTATCCACCCCAGTACCAACCCCAGTATCCACCCCAGTACCTACCCCAGTACCAACCGCAGTACCCACCCCAGTATCC
>OMLP01011402.1:19059-67689 GCA_900302685.1 Spondyliosoma cantharus | reverse complement strand
TCGTATGTGTTGTTACAGTTACTACCATGTAGCTAATGGCTAACAGCTAGTGAAAGCTGTGTTTGTCTCCAACACAGTTTCCAAACTCTTGGACACTGTTCGCACCGTCTCTGTCTCCAGTCTGCACATGTCCAGACTTTTTACTGTGACAACCAAGCTCCATCGTAATATTATTAACATTAAACTCACTTCAAACGCCATTGCATAGCGGACCGAACCGGAGCTAACTAGTTAGCCAGTTTCCAGCTGACTTCACCATACTCGTAGGCAACTGTAAATACTATCAAAACGTGGCGACACTTACCTGTGGCTCAGGTGCAGTTGCTGGGTCCAGTATGGTTGGTACTGATCCTTTTACGAGGGTCAGTGTCGAGGCAAAGCCAGCTTTGTACTGACCCTCATTACTGAAGCAGTCCGATGTGAAGTGGTTAGCACACACACACAAACTTACAGGAACCGTAGCCGGCACGTTGTCGTTAAAAAATGAAACGCAACCACTGTCTCTTCTGTTCTTCTGTAGCTGGGACAGAATATAGGCACTTATGTTTTACAACCAACAACAGAGAAATTTGCGACACACCGAACTTCACCTCGGGGATGAACGCCTCCCTCTTTGATATCTCCTATCATCGCGCAGAGGAGGTCGGCCCATGAAAATGACTCCTTTCGTTACGTAACAAATGTGCTTAGGCACTACAGGAGCAGAGTTTTCCGTGGTAGAGAGGAGCTGTTGTTGGTGCTGACTTTTTGCTTTTTATCTTTCAAGACCTTTTATAACTACACCGAAGGAAAGGAATGAAATAAAAAAGCATAATAGGTCTCCTTTTTGACAACTCAAGCATGTTTTTTCACCCCTGAAAATCCAATACTCTCTACCCTTTTCTCATCAGAAAATAAAGTTCTGTCTGTCAGGTGGCACACAACAGCAGCTCTCACTTCATTAAGGTCAAATGCCACTTCCAGTAAGAACAGCTACTGCTGCTTACAACTCAGGCTGGCAGGTGTGTTTTCACAAACGCGAGATCCAAATATCTTTTGTCAATATTTATCCCTCCTGTGGTGCCTTTTGCTTATTTCTCCTACTCTGCCCTACGTACCCCGCAGGTACACGAGGTGCGTGTCACTCCCCCCCCTCTCTCATCCTGTTTCCTGTCTAATCTTCAGCTGTTCTATCAATAAAGCCTTACAAAGGCCAAAAAAATACTTAAAAACAAAAAAAAAAAAAAAACCCCCTCCCCCAACAAAGGTTCAGAATCAGAAAGATATTTTGGGTGGTCACAATAACATAAATACATGCACAATGTACTCAGTAATATCTAGTTAATTAAACCAGGAGCTCTGTGATAGACTAGGGACCTGCCAACAATATACGCTGCCTTTCAGCCAATGTCAGCGTCGGCCTCACACAAAAAACAAGTAGGTGTCACCAGTGGGTGAATGGAAAATGTCCCTGGATATTTTGTCCCCCTCCCTGGGCTGGACTCAGATGGTAAGGTTTACCGGGTACTGAATGCCATCATTGATAAAAGTCTAAATGTTTGCAGGGTCTGTCTGCAGCAGCTTCTAGCCTCGGAAACACACCCTGAAGTTTGCCAGTGTTTACAGTCCTCCCTCCAGACTTGGCTAAGGCGAGAAAACCTGCCATTACATATTACATTCACAGCCGTGACACTTCCTGTTTGGAACTCAGTGTGTGGAACGCCACAGTGCTGTCATATGGGAATAACATCAACTTGACAGGTAACACTTTTTAAGTGTTCTCGTGTTCAGGCATCTTAGAGACTGTTAAGATACAGTCGGACTCAGTTAACATGGAGGACCTAGGCTGCCCCTTTAGCATTTTCATGCATGTGTATGTTTTTACACAGCATATTTAAACATTACTTATCTAATTTGTAGGTTCAATGGGTACTACCAGCAGCATTGATTTAAAAACACCTGTATGTGTTGGGTGAGTTAACACAATGACCAAGTTTGATTCTGGTCGGGCCAGGCCCACCTGGCTTATATCACATTTTGACATCAATTCAGGCACCTTCAAAATTCTGGGACTATGAAGGATTACTAAAATTCCTCAATAGAAACTAAACAATACATGTTTATGTATGTATTTCCTTTTTACACATTTATTGTCTGTGTCCTAGTTAAATAAATATGTCAAACAAATGATTATTTATCTTTTTTCTTCGATGACTGGGTGAGTTGTATTTCACTGTACATTTACATTTGTTATTATTATACACGCCACATTTAATCAAATCAGACCACAGAAAACAAAGTGAGTCATTGCATTTCACTCCATGCTATTATCAGTTGTCCAGCTGATAATCGCATACAATTCTCCCCAAAACCCCACTATCTTTATTTGTGAAATGGAAATGTGCTATCCACGCAAAATGAAGAGCATTCAACTGTCAGCGGTTTGGGGGTGGAATCATGAGTATCTTATCATCAGTATGACCGAGCCCTCGCGAACAGTGTTGAGATATTAAGCCAATTAAATACCATACTGCCAAACCCTTTCTCTATGACCTGGCGTGTCCATGCTACTTCGTCCTCCACGTGGCTTCATATCCCAACAGGGGCATTTCAGGAGCATAGCACCATGCCTGCCTGATAATGTTGACTGGCACGCATTGTGTTTATTTTGTTGTTTTTGTGCTTTTACCCTGATTGAGTAGGCTGCACAATTAAATGATTTTGATGTGCGTCTGTTTTAACTGAGTATATTGTTAATATTTTTCTTTTGCTGTCCCGAGTTTGCGCCGGGTGTTATTTTGATACATTGACCGGATGCTTTATGCTGTTCCTGTGGCTAACTTCCTTTCTGGTTCGATCCGTGCTGTGCAGCATGACATGAGCGTTGTCTCGAATGGCTGAGGCTGGCTCTGGCAGCCCTGTCGCTGCTGTAATGCAACACAGACAGAGTTGTGAACGAGGTGGCTGTAAAATGCAATATCATTTTTTTTAGTTTCACAACCAGTGTCAAGTGACTCATTTAGCTATCAGAATTTGAGCCGATAGGTCTCATGACATTGGCCAAACCAGATGTTAGCTGGCTTGGCCCGCGGAAATGGTGCAAGGTATATAGCTAATATCACAGAAACGGCAATACATTTGAAATGATTGTCTTTTCAACAATTGTTTCATTCATTATGACACGTTTAATACATCAAAAATAAATAAATATAATAAGGCATTTTGAATTGAATTGAATTTTGAATATTCCATATAAGACCAGCAGAGCTCACACCAAGCTGATATACTGTACGTGACTGTCGTCCAGAGGCATGCAGAAAGATGCCCTCTTTTGTTTTCAACTCGTGGAAAGCGATGGCTGACCGCAGAAAATCGACTCAGGAAACAGGCTGACCAATTCAGATTCCCATAAAGGCATGAGTCATTTCGAACAAGAGCCTGCCACTTTTGTTACTGACGAAACACTTGTGCAGCTTATTTCACACATTAGGACTGGAGACGTGATTGACTGAAATTAACTTCCACATTTTGTGGGGATAATTTTTCAAAGCTTTTGTTTTGGTTCATCCAGTCCTGCTCTCTCTCTCTCTCTCTGTCCGCAATGGTGAATTATGACGTATTGCACCTTTAATTGCCGGTTAAACTGGGCCTGAGCCTAGTGGTTGCTAAGTGCCCAGAGAGAGACAGGAAGCAGCATTAAGACCGCGGCTGTCTGCAGAATCCATCTGTGACATGGATGGTTAGAGAGTGGGTTAGAGAGGGAGGGAGAGAGGAGAGAGGGGCGTCTGGAAGTACAGCCAGAATGACTCATAGGTCACATTTGCGTGAGTGAATGAGAAAGTGTATGTGTACTATGTGTGTGTGTGTGTGTGTGTGTGTGTGTGTGTACCTGTGTGTACCTGTGTGTGCACGTGAAATCACATCTGTGAAGTCGTGCCTCCGTGTTAAATTGTTTCTAAAGGGAAAGCAGAGAGAATTCGGGGTCCCTCCACCCTCCACTCTGAATCATTCACAGAATATTAAAATGCATCAAAGTGATATTTTTCTTTGATGGAACATGTACTTTTTCCAACACGTGTACTTTCCGTGTTGAGTCCCTCTCCGCTCACTTCATTCACACTCCTATCGCAAGCAATTTACACTGAGCGAGTTCGCAGGCGTTGCTGTAACGCTCGGGGACGTTTTAACAGGGCACGTAGCTATTTAAAGGAGACCTTATGAAACAGTCTCTGCTATTACTTACTGCCCTGATTACACGGAACTACTGCAAGCGCTGCGTATTTTATGAGGGTCAAATAGTAAAAACAGGAGCAAAGATTAAAAAAGGATCACTGGTGCCGGTGCCTCAAGTGCTGCAGTGAGCCCAAACCCTAATCCTAAATCTTATCGCAATCGATCCAGTAGCAGAATTCTCAGTTCCGACCGAACGCAGCCAGTTGACATTGCTGTCCGTGGAGTCGTATTGCTACTGTTGCTAAAAAGTGATGGTATGAATTTGTTGTGTGACAGTATCAGAGGGCTAAGGGAGAATCGCACAGAAGGTCTGAGCTCTGTTGTACGTCACGATTGGTTGACTGCCTTGTCAGTTCGCTGGGTGTTTATGCCGCTTGACAGACCAGACAGGAGTTGCAAGTAATTAGCCACTTGAGACTGTCTCTCAATATGAGAGATCGATATATTTAGATCAGTTAAGTCTTAATGAACGTAAGCCACACTTAACAAATTATTGAAAGTCAAAAAACAGACTTGCAGTTTTGTGACCTTACCATGGATTACTGTCTTCTCTCTTTTCTGTTTTCTCCTCAGGATCTTCGGACCAGTCAGGAAGTTATTTCATTTGACAAACCACCTCTGGCAAGCCGACAAATTACTTCTTTGGCTGCTGTCAGAATCTTTACGCACATCCGTTTCCCCTCCCTTGTCACACATCAGATGGCCGCAGGGCCCGAACAGTTGAAGCCATCAGCTGATATCTCTCTTCATTAGCCGCTTAATGTTTTCATTTTATGTCTCCCTTACCACATACAGAAATACTGCCAGAGCTCCGATGCACAGACACACATACATTCTGTTAGAAGGAATTCATTGTGGAGAGTGTCAAAACAACTGGATTACACACAGAGGTGTGTTGAAAGAGGTTCATTGTGAATTCAATTAGCTCCCTTGGCACCGCAAAATGAGAACTGAGACCCTGTACTTTTCCTGTCATGTCATGTTGATGCCCACGCAAAGAGTTCCATTACTGGGGGAGAAAAATGACTGCAATTATACTGAGTCACTGGAGACAGGGGGACTGTGAGGAGGAGAGCGCAAGAGGAGAGTGTGTGTGTGTGTTTGTGTGTGTCCGTGTGTGTGTGTGTGTGTGTGTGTGTGCTTTCATCTGTGTGTGCTGTCTAGGGGTATGTTCCGTTGAACATATTACGCTACTGTATGTTTGAAATGTTACACAGTCATGTTAAACTGTTAAAAAGCTACCAGAACACACACACACACACACACACACACACACACACACACACACACACACACACACACACACACACACACACACACGAACACACACACACACCTGCTGCCTGCTGATATACCTGCTAATGTATCATCTCAGGGTCTCTTTCACTCTCCACCAAGAATGAATTCCACTTTGCTCAGGTGCACAGCTGGTATCCATGGAGACCAAAGATGGTGCTTCTTTGGATGAATGCCCTCCTGAAGAGCGTCTAACATGTAGTGTCATTGGATTGGCTATGGGACTCCTGGGAGGTGCAACACACACACACACACACACTCACACACACACACACACACACACACGTAATGTTACATTTTTTAACATTCTATAATGATGCATCTGTACAGTCTTGTCCAGGAATGCCTGAAGTATTGACCATTTCTTTACACTTCCAGCATAAACACCCAACCCATTACAGTTCTTTCACTTTACATAATGCACTAATAATTGAATTATGTAAGTCTCTTGTTTATTGTTCATAAGTTCATGGAACACATGTAAATAACAAGACAAAAATATTATGCATTTTATCATTCAGACAATATAGAGTACAATTAGACAACTATAAACAGGAAGGACGCCCAGAGGTTTCTTGACTGATTATAAACAGAGATCAGTGTTGGGCAACAGGTTAGGCTGTTGGAGTCGGTGCTGTCTCAATCCTCTACTGTTTTGGCAGTGATTGTTCTGTAGAAAGAATAGCACAGTTACTTATCTGACAGTAAATAAAGCTTTCTAAGGACCCTGAAAGTATTTTCAATTTGTTATAACACCAAAACTTGAATTGCATTTTATGCAGTGACAAATATTCCTGACATCAACCAGAAATAGCCTCTGTTATATTAGAATTGTGCCATCTACAGTCATTTTATATTTACTAATTCTAACTTTTGGGGGGTTAGCAAATTCAAAAAAAAAGTTTCTATTATTTTTACTATGCATTTGGACAGTAGTGTGTTCAAGCGCTACTTTCAGATTACTTTACAACTGTACCTGTCCAACTCTTCAACTCCTGTGAGTGAAATGTCATAATTTCTGGAAAAACTATAATAATTATAGAAAACTGGCTGTGGATGGAAAACTTAATCTATTTACAGGACATAAAGTTACATTTGAATGTATTTATGGGGCATAGAAACGAAAAAAACAACAACATAGAACACAGTCAATGTTTCCCACATTCTACTGTGGTCAGCTGACAGATAGATAATGAACTGAAATGCAAAGTCTAGTTTATAGACTAAAATATCTTAGTAATATGTAATAGCTCAAACGGTAGGCATGACATGTGAATGTAAGGACTAGTACTTGAAACAATTTCCTGCAAAGGAGAACATTTATGCACATAGAGCAAACCAACTTGATATGACAGAAGGATGCGTGTATACATGAAATGTGTCCATCAAAGACACATATTACATGAATAGCTGTGGTCTGATTCAAGTTACGCTCACCTGTCAGAGAGAGACTCTGCAGAAACAGTGGAAACATCTGGGCATGGCTCTGTCGTGAACTGAAGCTTTGAGGGCTGGAAGTTGATGCGTCCCTCTCATAATTATTGGACAGAGATATAGGATACATCAGCACATTTGTAAAACGTCCAGTTCAAATACGAATGAATATCTGGAACTATGGGAACATAACAGAAATGACATACTGTGCTCATCAGAATGGCTCGTTCTGTATCTTGCAAATGACTCTTCATATATTATGACAAAGTTAGTTTTACATTCTGTAAAGCAATTTCAGAACTGTGTGCTCCTTCACCTCAAATGTAATTTTGACCACCTTTACAACACTTTTATCGCTTTCCCTTCAAATGTCAGTTGAACTGCTTTCACCACGTACAGGTCTACTGACATTTCAGCTCCTTTCAATGCTCGCACTTTGACACTTCTTCAATTCTTCGGTTCATCCTACACAAAAACTTTTCCCTGTTTTTACACAATTAGACTGATTTCAGGGCATACATTTCAGATGACTGAGGCCATCTTTCAGTTTTGTACTGGCACTAATTTCTGTCAGCTCTTGAACTGAATGCTTAATTCTTTCAAGCACTTTCACTTTGAGTGATACTCTGCGCTCACACGCTTCTTTTAGTGCCCTTGCCATGTATTTGTACTCTGACTGCCACTTCAGCTGCAACATCAATAGTTTCACCATTTTACCTTTTTCAGTGATTCAACTGAATTTTCTATCGTATTGAGAATATCTATAGTTCAATATGAAATCTGTCAACTTACACAGCCTCCAAGAGGTCAGAGGCCAGTTCGACGACAAAAGCATATATTAGTAGTAATAGCACTGAGCTGGTCTTCTTGCATCCGGACTGAGTCAGCAAATAGGGCTGCTTAGCTACACGGCTACAAACTCAGTACCTAATGGCCCCTATATTAACAGCAGTTACCTGCTACTTAAGGAACAAGGCTACTGGTATCTGTCCATCAGGAAACTCTAAAATAAATCACCTTGGTACTGTAACTGCCCTCCATTCTTCCTGAAGGCAGCTACTTTAGTGAAAGGTAAAGCTGTCTGTCCGGAATTCAGTTACAGCTGCTAGAGACTTTTATTTTGCAGAAAATACTTTCTATAGAATCCATCTGTATATAATCCCCCTTTATGAGTCATCAGCATTTTTTAATTACAAACTTTAAAACACCATTAAGAATACCTCCAAAGCAGCTGTTTTGCTATGTCAGGCCTGACGCTAGGATATAGGTGACATACAGAGCAAGAAATATGTAATGAAAACACTTACACATTGATTTTAACTTCATGGGAACTTCGGAGATGCTCTAGAAAACCAATATGAGGAGGACTAAAGAGTCAGGTGATAATTATCATCACACACATATGCCATTTCATCCACTAATAGAATAAAATATTTGTCAGGATGAGGTGACCAAAGAAGTGTTGTGTAAGTGTAGAAAAGTTATGTAAATAAAATGCAAAGCAAAGGCTAAATCATTTAAAAATAAGGCTGGGCTTTGATAGTAATTAATAATGTAGTAATGAGTAATGATTGATTGCTCCATAATGTACCTTAGTAACAAGAGCAAATAGGAACTAGTAAACAGTAAGCTATAGGTATATCAAACTGATATTCATTTAGTTCTTACCATACAGGTATTACTGTGTCATGCACTTATTAAAACTAAACATCATAGTCATTGTGTACAGTGGTTACGTAACAAGCAGCAGCCTCGACACTTGGATTGATCAAAAGTAAGCTTGTAAATGTCACAGAGAGTTAAAAAGCAAGAAATGTGGAGGGCAGATGTGATAAAAAAAGATGTTTCAAAGGTTGCCATTGATCTGTGGCACACTCTGTGTTTGGCAGATATGTGTAAGATGAGGGTAAAGTTATACAGTAACACACTCTTAAAACTTGGCATTGAGCTAAACTGTGAAAAACGTTGTGTTGATCAAGGAGGTGAAGGTATGGCTGCCTGTTCTCATTAAGGCTGGAGGGATACTGAATTCAGCCGGGGATGCAGTTGGCTGAAGAACCTTTAGTTACTCCCAAACTGATCAGGAAATGAAGCTGAAAGATTTGGAGGGTCAGCCCCATTTTGTCAGCAGTCCTTCAGTGTAGTCGGTGAACTCCTTGGGGGCATGGTTGAGGAGGCGGATTAGATTGGTCCACAAATACTGAAGATTGTCAGGCTGCTGTGGTCAACACGTCTATCTTGTGTTTTGGGGATTTCAGGGACAGAGGCGAGGGGCTTTCAGGCATTTTATTTCTTGGAAGGTGTGTTTCCTGAGGAGTTCTTGGAAGGTGCAATTGTGTGCGGTGCCGTCGCTGCTGCAATCCATTCATTATCTGTACACTCACAGTATTAAAGGGATTCCCCAGCCATAATCCCTTTAAGTACCAAACACTTCAAAGGTGGCTCAAAGGATCATTTCATCCGTACAAAGTATTTTTTTCAGACCCCTGGTGGTATCTAACCATGCTGATAGTGCCTCGTCTCAGATTTCTTACACCACGGCGATACAAAGGGGCATGAATAGAATTTGGTTTGTGGTGCTCAGCATAGAAAAATAAACTTTAGAGAACTCAAAAGCAACACTTCTTTTGAAAAACAACGCGCCGTTTACTTTGGATAATCGCGACACCTTTGTGAGATCCAGGATTTTCAACGGCAACATTTGATCCGTATAAAGCGGTTCCAAAGTGTCCAGAGACTGAGCTCAGATCTGAGGAGGTGTGCATCATACAAACGGAGAGTGTTGGGAGGGCTGCTTTAAACAAGTATTCCAATACAGTTACTAATTACTTGTTAGAAAATGTAGTCAGTAACGTAATCCAAGTATCACAATATTAAAGTAATGTAACTTGATTATTTTTCATTAAGTTTCCCAAACCCATCCAAGTCGTTTCTGTGCCTAAACCTGACCACAGGTGAGCAGATTGCCAATGCGGAAGAGGTCTGACTTCCGCCTGACTATGCTGGTTACAGGATTACCGTGGTGAAGAAAGAACGGAGCCACAAAATAAAGCTATCAAGTCAGATCCTTACCCTCACAAGCCCTGAGCAGAGGCTGAAAGGACGATCTCACAGACAAGAGTGGCTCAAAAGAGCTTCCTCTGCAGGGTGAATAGATTCAAGATGAAGCCACTCCATTCACTGTATTGTGTGATGTTCCTTTCACATTGCAGTTCATACCAACAGTCCACATGATTTTATCAATGGCCATGGTCTAACCATAGCGGTGCCCTATCATAAAATCCTAACATTTGGGCAATAACATGTTGGTGAATGACTCTTTCTGGCTCTCTCTCTCGAATTAATCTCCATTCTGGAGGCCTGGAGGCCGAGAGACGACGTAAAACTTTGTTTACATGCAGGTTATCATTTTGTGACATCAGCTGCTAATGCAGCTGCTTATTGCTCTGTTTGTTCTCTTAGTCTATAATTACCCCGTGTGGGTGAGTCATACTTCACTACTTACAACGTATACTGCATCACTGTGTCGTTCCCTTGCAACACATTCAACAGGTCAAAGTAAGACCAGCAGCAAAAACTTTAATTACACAAACTCATTTGATGAAGAGTCTGACCTCCCGTCTCCTCTCAGACAGAACGCTATCATTCAGATAATTTGTGTTTGCCTACAAAGTGCAGGCAGCACCGAGAATAACAGTGCTGGGGCTGATCAATTTCCTGTCCAGAGTCGGGTGATTATTCTGAGTTGGTCCGTCACCTTTCATTTAACCTATTGTGAGTTTAATAAATGTTGGTAAGTGCATCTTAAAACCTAAAAAATGTCGGATGTCAGAAGAGTTTTTTTCAAAGTTCTTGGCATGTTAGAGTGAAAAGGTCTATAAAATAGTAAAACTGGAGGAGAAGAAGAAGAAGAAGAAGAAGGAGAAGAAGAAGAAGAAGTCTTTGGATATGTGCAGTGTTAACTTCCTCCCTCACTCTCGCAGAATGACTCTCTCCACCTTCCTCTTCTTTGTTCTGACCCCCTCACACCTCTGCACAGCCCTTGTTCATTAGTATAAATAACATCCCTGCAGGCCCATACAGGCACGTAACCACTGTACTCACTGTTGTTGTGTAGTTAGTCCCCGAACAGCGCGTTGCAACATCAGCAGCTCACATTATGCTTCTACCTGCCCGCTGCCAATTAGGCAGATGATGCTGTTACACCATCTCAGTGTTAATGAGACGCAGTTATAGAGAATACAGGCTGGCTTCACCCTACCGGTTCAAATTAACATCAGTAACCAAGAGATGTGATTGTGGTTTGAGTGTGATGAAACACTTCTGTAGTCAACAGGTTTGAATTTCCATAGTCGTGTCGTGGTTTCATTTACGCGCAGACTGCGCTGAACTGTTTGCTCCAAAGAGGCAACACTTCAAGGATGGTCTTCGCCAAGACAAAAGATTCAAGCAAAAATCAATTCTTGCATACCAAACTAGCCTCTAGACATAAACTATGTAAATATGTGACATGGTGATGTAGCGTAATGTCACGAAGTCACGGAATTAAAGGCGAGACCAGCGATGAGGCGTTCCAGGAGCAGTGTTTTCTGTGGGAGAGAGGAGCTCCTGTTGGTATGGACTTTGGCCTTTTTTAACTTTTGAAATATTTTACATGTAAAGGAACCTATAACACACTGAAGGAAAGGAAATAACCAAAAAACTTGATAAGTCACCTTTAAATGGAGTTTAAGTGGCAGCGACAACGTAATTATTAGCTGACAAAACAAATAAGAAATGTGACAAATCATCGCCATCACGATGAGTATTGTTCACAGTATGATTTTATGTAAGTCTGAAGGACATTCATCAGTTCTCTGTCTTATCAATCTCCCTGGACTTGGTTGTATATCAGTCATGTTCGGCGGGGTAGGTTTTTTTAACACTGGGCCGCCCCGGAATGTTAATGGAATATCAGATTTGTGAGCAGATTTGTTTCTAGGTGTGTTTTGGGGGCTTTAAACCACCTGGAAAGCTGTCCTTGGAAACTGTTTAACCCTTTACATCACACTGCATCACCACGTCACACATTTGCATGATTGATGCCTATGTTCATGAAGCTAGCTGGAAACTGAAAACATGACAGAGCTGACCGGAGACACGGTGAGTGGCACTGGCTCAGGCATGTGAGAGCTGATCAATCAGAGCAGACTGGGTATTCCAGGAGGGAGGCCTTAAAAGAGACAGGAGCTAAAACAGAGACAGAGGGGATATGCAGAGCTGCAGCACTGGACAGTATGTCCTTTTTGAACATTAGCATTAGCATGTATGACTATTCTAGTAACGGTAAATACAAATCTAAACTTGAAAATTAGCATGATATGTCTTTAATGAACTTGATGATGTCTTACATTTTGAGTAGGAGATAAATGACCAGGTAACCACCTGGTCATTTATCTGTCCAGGTGGTTACCTGGTCATTTGTCTCCTACTCAAAATGTAATTTAACTCTTTTGCTAAACTTGTTGGCAGTGAAAAAATAATTGTGACATTTTGTACATTAATATTTATTCATCAGCTTATGTGACAGGAACCATACATTGTAGGTATTGTGTTGTGAATTTAATCAAAATGCAACCGATGCAATGTATTCAGGACTAATTTTGCTGTCCTTGTTCCTGCTTAGGCTTTTGTGGATTAAAACGAATGATACACCACCACTAATTTAGACAATAAGATCAACAATATAATAGACATAGCCAAACAGCCACATTAACAGGCTTTATTAGATTCTCAACCCATGCAGAATGTAATCTCATTTTATAATTAGTTACATCAGATGACAGTTAATACACAATTAGCCTCCTTGTACTCCAGAATGCGGACAAGGTGTTATTTAGAGACTGACTGACGGAGCCGCTGCAACCTTGTAGAAGTATCAGAGGTGTTTAATCCCTCCACAGGGGAAACATTTCCCATAAGAATCGCTGCGGTAAAGTGCCCATGAATATGCCTCAGACTCATGATGAGTTCAGTCACGCAAAGCTCAGACTAGAAAAGCATTAATAGATTTTTTTCCCTTCAGATCAGCTGGGTTTATTAGTGACAGAAACAGAGTGCAGCTTTTACGCATATAATGACCGAGACGCCTGCATTGGTGTATGGTCGTCATGGTAACAAGCACATAGGGGACTCGTCTTTGAGCGTGTAATTAACCAGTGTGGCTCAATTTGCCGTTCATTAGACAGGTGTGTTTAAAAACGCGTCTTCATTTTGCCATTAAAGAGAAAGATTGCACTGTGCAGCTACACGGGCCAGTGAGTCCCCCGGAGAGAGAGAGAGAGATGGACATGTTGCCTTTTTTCTTTGGCACTTTGACACTGAACTATGATGGCGCTCATCATCAGCGATCCAGGCAAAACTGGAAAGAAGGAACAACACCACCCACCGACTTAATGAAGTTTGGCGACCACGTATTTTCAGACCCTGCTAAGACTCGGCTTCATGTCACACGTGTGACCGTGCCCACACACACCCAAAATGTTTCACATTAGTCAGACCGAGGAACAACTCATGCAGTGGGTGACACGGTATTTCAAGGGAGACTTCACATATCTCTGGTAAGTTTTGACGACTGTGTTCGTGTGTTTGGGTTTTTTTTTATATAAAACACTCCAGTAATACAGGTACTGATGTGACCCCCTTTTATGAATTTGATACAACATTTTTTCTTTTTTTTTTTATCAAGATACAGTTAAAACACTGTTGCATCCATTGCATCAAATGTGTTCCGCTCATCTTTGACTGGATGATCAGACAGAGCCTTTTTAGTCACTCTGTAGATTTATTTACACGATCCAGAAGATTAATTGTCCTTTTCATATGTTCACTTTTTTGGAGGCGCTCTCCTCTGCCTCAACTTGGAGCTGTGATCTCTCCAGACCAGCAGCGCAGATGCAAATTAGCCTCTGGCTTACGTTTCCATAGCAACACTCATTAGGTAAAAGGTTGACTCTTGACTGTTTGTGTACGGCAAAGCAATCCACGCGCCGAGAGCGACAGGCAAACATTTGAGCTTGCCCTTTTGTTTGCGCCGACAGGGGTGCGAGTGCAGTTTTGGATAAGAGACGCCTGACACTTTAGTGACAGATTAGGTTTGTTTATTCAAAGAGGAGGAGGGCAGCACTCAGACCAATTAGAAGTGTGCTACCGGCTCCAAAAGAAAAGGAGAACATCTCTTGTTCTGAGCCAAATTCTCATTAAATTCAGTCAAGGTTAAGTGTCTCAGCAGACAGTGGCTGCGATTCCTGCAGACGCCTGCGACTGTTTGCGATGGTTATTACGATCTGCTCAGGAGAACGGCACATTTAACAAACAGAATATAATGAGAAGCACTCCAAGATTAGACTCCTAATGGTCTCTGAGATGAAGATCAAAAGGTCAGAGTCGAAACGAGAACTCCAGAGAAAGTTGTGGTTCTCATAATAAGTTCATCAGCGGTGCCTCCTATCTCTGAGTGCATCCGTATCGCTGCGGCACTCCTGCTCGCAAAGGCCACGTTACATTACTTTGCCGAAGAGGCTGTGAGCCACAGTACGTGCAATAAATAGGATACGGCTCGAATACTGAAACGTACAACAGCTGGAGACTGATCGAGCTCAGATGAGGAGCGCTCATCTGGGTGATGAAGAAGGTGAGTGAAAAACAAAAAACAAAAAAAAAGAACATGAAAAGAATGCAGCAACATTTTTGATTTCCAAAACACGGCACAGCAAGAGAAATATAACGACGCAAGACCCTCAAATTTGAACTCGGGCATATCATCCTTGATTTAGCTGTGCTCAAACATAATTAGCGCAAGTCTTTCAGGCAGGCTGACAAAGTGAAGTTACATCTTACACAGATTTTCAGATTGTTGCTTAATAACAACTGTCAGCCCCGAGAGCCTGACTGACACAGACCTGCCACATTGCCGTAATTGCTTTGATGTCGTATTATAATTTGCTCAATCTGGATGACCCAGAAAAAGGTCTGGGTAGCACAGCACAGCCGATGCAGGCTAGCATATCAGATGGAAAGCTTCTGGCCTTCATCAGGTGGACTGATTCAGGCAGCCAGCTCCTTAACATGGTGGAGAACTGGAGATTTATAGGTTTTCCATAGGTGGATATTTATACCAATTGTTATGTAGCAGAAGGGGAAAATATGCCAAAGCAATATTCCATCATTCCATGGAATAAGACTGAAACAATTTTAGCTTTGAGGGTATTAAGTACACCACGGATAGACAACGGATGTGATTTCAACAAACCTGTCCTCACTTTCTTTGCCACTAGGGGCAATGAAAGAAGCCATAAAGACAATGTACCACCTTTATAAGCACACAATTGTCCATTTACACTCCAGGGGGCGTATTCATAAAGCTTCCTATCACTGAGAGTTGCTTCTACCGACGAAGTTCTAAGAAACGTCTTATAAATGATGATGCTTTCTGAGGATCTCTTCCTTTAAATTAAGACTAGCTCCTTGTAAAGAGAAAAGTTAACCCTCAAGAGAGCTCTTAAGGGGAAAGTCTGTTAAGAGTGGGCGAGAAGGGCTTTTAAGAAAATGGTGGAAAGACAGAGAGGAAGGAGAAATATTCTCCAAACACAGAACAACAGTGAGATAATGAAGTGCTACAGTTTAGATCGTGCGGGGATGATGTTTGTGGTCGATCTCACAAAAAGATACACTCACTTCTCCCACTGAGGCGCGACAGAAAGCAAATAAAAACATCAATCAACATCTGAAGAGGTCGCTGAGTATGAAGGTCTGTATTTTCACTTTGCAGGCTGCTTTCCGTGTATTGCCCACAAATTATGCAGCAGAGATGCTCAAATGATATTCATAATTGCACCATGTCTTAATAGAGACACAATCGTTTTCAATGTCAATTTCCTATCCATGACCACTAAAATGTAATAACATAATTTTAATATAATAATAATCTTAGTTCATTTTCAAGCAACCAGTGCCAGCTTTTAAAAGAATGTGTCCCACCTGGGGAAATAAAGATTTTTGTCCTTTCCTTCCTCGGAGCTGCTCTAAGATTTCAAGGCACAGGTTGCATAACAAGTTTGTTAACTCCTTCATGCTGCACAAAGTACAGAACATACACACAGTCATTTATATTCAAATACACATGAACACGTAGAGCATCTTTTGAACCTTTTGAAAAGTAGTCAGCAACAAGACGGCGATGATAATGTGGTCAGCATCTACATATCAACAGTTGGACATCAGGTAAAACACTGTCCATCAACTGTGACTGTGCGTGAGCACCAAGCATCGATGTCATAAACGCGGATACCACCTCCCCTCCTCCAGCTGCAGTCCTCTGCTCTGTCGGCTCAGGACAGGGTCCGCGGTCGAGTGCGACAGAGCGATCCGAGGCGTTGTGGTGGAGACAGTGTCTGATTTCATGTCCCGATTTGGTCCATTTCCTCTTCCTGTGACCGGACATTAGCCAGGAACTGCCTTAAACCAAGCTGGATTAGCGTGGCTCTTATTCCAAATCTCTTCCTCCTTGGGGCCGTCGAAAGACGCAGCGGGCCGTGATGGTCTCATAGTCCGCTGCTCTTAATTCAAAACACCCTCTCAGAGTGTTTGTGAACACTGGCAAACGCTGGGCAGCATTAGCATTATTAAGTTTTTCGAGTGATCTGAATAATTCATTCATTCATTCATCGTCTGTAGCTGCTTTATCCTCTATCCTTTATTCAAGGGGTCGCGGGGGTTACTGGAGCCAATCCCAGCGGTCTCTGGGCGAAGGCAGGGTACACCCTGTACAAGTCGCCAGCTCATCGCAGGACCGTTACTGATGGCAGAGGCCGCCCCGCAAGGTGCCAACTGCACATCAGGAGCAATTTAGGATTCAGTATCTTGCTCGAGGATACTTCGACATGCAGCTCAGCTCAGCCCAGGGGAGCCGGGATTTGAACCAGCGAAAAAGTTGACCTGCTCTACCCACTGAGCTACTGATCTGAATAATGAGGGGCCAATATTCTTTTAGCTCTCTCGTTATCTGCTAAATACAAATATTGGCTAGTTGCTAACTTTGTCTGTTTCACTGACTGTATGTAAAGATGGATGACATGACAGCTTCCCGATGCATAAAGTGACAGCCATTCAGTGACTCCCACAGAACTTTAGCAATGCTGCGAAATGGAAATATGACTCATAATTACACCAATCATACTTTCACAGACTGAATGTGATTGTATTTACTCATTTTACAAACACCCCCGGTGAAATCTTGACGTAATGAAAAGAACATTTAATGAGGAGACTGAAGGGAGGGGGAGGAGGGAGCAGGCAGGAATGGGAAAAAAAAAGGAGAAAGATGGCGTTCGACGTGACTCATTTCCAGACTCATTAATGGTGAGTATGTGTGAGGCCTGAGGCAGGACACAGGCCCCAACCATCGAGTCCCACAGGGGGGAGAGTAATGACAAACATCCTGCCGCACAGCGTAGGAGACACTCCATGCATCACATCTGCTCCTTATTCTCACCCTGATTACTCTCGCTTGCTCTTTGTCCTGAGAAAAACTCCCCTGGTTTCTGTCCCACTATCTCTCTCTCTCTCACACACACACGCACACACACACACACAAACGCTGCTGTTGCGCCGTAAAAGAGGACAAGGCAGCTTTCACATATTCTTCCTGCTCCATCCCGCAGCAGACACGGCGGTGCATCCCCCCCCCGTCGACTTCCTTGTTGATGATAAATGCATGGTTCACTGTGTGGTCGTGTGTGTTTGTTGAACATGAATTATTCAGCGGGGTGTTTATGTTGTGTAGGAAATAAGATTTCATCTGCTTCAACAAGTCCGCTTCTGTGTCACACTGTGCGGAACAGGAAGGGTACGCGAAAACTGCTTGTGTCTCCCTCTCATAGCTCTTCTTTTCAGGAACTTGAGCACATTCACAGCGCCAGTTAAAGTATTCAGTCCCCCCTTGGAAGCTTAAAGTTTTTTTATGAATGAAAGTAGATTAAAGTAGAGTAAAGTGGCTTTTTTTTTTTTTTTTAACAGTGATCAAACGAAAAAGATATTCAAAAACGAACTTAAATTATCGACAGAATGTGAAGAAAGAACAGTTTTGATGTTCGGTGATCATCGGATAGTAAACAGCATCCAACACTGCCCAGGTGCTCCAGGTCTCAGCAACAGTCAGAGTCAGCCAGTTACCCACTAGCTGTACGGTTAACTCTAAGGGGAGTATGGATTCAAAGTTCTTATATTTCACCTATAATTACAAAAAACATTTTTGCTAAAGTGTTAACCTTCCTCGACCCCCACATATGCAGTCACCAGGTTTAGTTAAACGGAGATCAGCTTTCAACTGAGGTCTTTGCAGAGTCTGTGTTAGTGACGTTGATCTTGCCGGAGGAACGGTCTGGTTCCGATGGTAATAACTACGTATGACTATTAACCACACCCCATTCTCTGTTCTGATAGAAAGAATCTTTAAAACTTCTCATTAAACTGGTCTGCTGACTGTGAAATCCTCTGTATGACTGACAGGAGGTAGGTTGAAGCGAAGTGAAAACAATGTCACTGATTTCCTGCCAGCTGTCGCACCCAACGGCGCTCCGAGTCGTTCAGCTCACCTAGAATTACCAACAATGGCACTAAATTGAAAATTCCTGACTGAAAGAGGAGGAGTGGATTGAAATTCACAGACACGCACTCATCCAACCAGGGACCTTTTGGGCCCATAGGGGCTATTACACAGTCAATACATGTACGTCATAAAATCGATGTGTGTATTCCCTCTGGCCATTATTGTTGCTTATGTTGGTGTGGCGAGCTGTCATTGTGGCGAGTTGTGGGACTGAGAGCCTGCACAATGCTGATAGCCTGTGTTTGTGTGTTAGTGTGTGTGTGTGTGTGTGTGTGTGTGTGTGTGTGTGACGCAGCATAGAGGAAACAAAAGGACTGTTGCTTTGGAGGGAACAGAGAACTTGAAGCTTACCTCCAGGTGTCTGTATCTTCAGACACGGAGAGGAGAGAATGATGGGTCGTTACAGGAGACATATTATGCTCATTCTCAGGTTCAAAATTGTTTTCTAAAACAGGTTTGAATGCTTTAATGACAAAAAAAGCGCATCAGTTTTCTCGTGCTGTCCGGTGCTGTAGCTCTGTATTCCCCCTCCGTCTGAAGAGCTCTACATTAGCAGCTGTCTCTTTGAGGTCGCTCTGATTGGTCAGCCCGCACACACCTGAGCCAGCACCGCTAACAACAATGAAATCAAATATCACATGCCAAAGTAGCCGCTAGACATAAATGATGTAAATGTGTCACATTGTGACGTAGGCTGATGTCACGAAGTCGCATAATTGAAGGTGAGACTTCTGATGAGATGTTTCAGGAGCAGTGACTTCTGTGGGAGAGAGGAGCTTCTGGATGTTTGCACTAAGCCTCTCTTAAATGCCCAGGAACCTATAACCCGCTGAAGAAAAGGAACAATATGTCTCCCTTTGGGGTCTTTTTGCATGCTTGGGGCGGTCTGCTGTGTTACATCTGGAGCATGAGAAACAGGTTAAACCAAGGACATGAGTTAAAAAGATGGGTTGCTGTGTTCTGAGGGCTTCGGTGGGACTGATTCAGTTATTATCTGCCCTATTCTGCATTATTCTAATGATCGAATGTAGGCTACCTCTAAAAATAACGTGGTAATAATAGAATCTCTCTTACCCTCTTGCCTTATCTCACTTTCAGCTTCCTTATTTGCTTGAAGAAAACCACACGAGGACTGCACGACCAGAGTGCTCTCTACTGGTGAAACACCATAGCACAACAAACAGAAAAGAAGGCGATGAGGCTTACATCGGTTTATGGGCATTTATTTATTTTTTCTTCAGAAAAACACTACAAAGACTCGGTCTTAAATTAAGCCTCACAAAAGTGTACAACACAAACAATATGTACAGTGCAAAGCTTTCATCAAGTAAAGCTACATCACCGACTGTGTGTGAACGGTGTCCGTCGTGAAGCTACAACAAATACATTTGAGTTTTTTTTTTTTTTTTTTTTCAAAGACAATCTTTCAAGTGGGTTCCAGGTACGTTTTTTGACACTCGAGGCCACGTCGGCGAGAGCGAGTCAAGTTCAGTCCAAACAGCCAAAAAAAGAAAAAAAAAAGCCAGCCTGTCACTCAGTCCCCTGCAGGGTGAGTCATCACTCCAAACCGGTGGGTTGGTTCTCAGTGTGGCGTCAGGAGGGGCTCCAGCAGGGGAGGGGGGCTCACCACCACCAAATGAGGCAAAGTCAGAGTGATACATGGAAACAACAGAGTATGTTTGATCTGCAATATAATATAATATATCATCCCTTTAATTGCAGCTTTACTAAGCGTTTTGTTCTAAGATATATTTGGATATATTTATCTATAAATGTCTTCACTTATGAATCCACCGTATAGCTTGAGCTGTGATATTAACTGTGTGCTTACGTGTGTGTGTGTGTGTGTGTGTGTGTTTCCCCCGGGAGGAGAGCTGCTGCATGTCCCTGCAGCCACCCTTACAGGGCTGAACACGGTTGCTTCCTTACTTAAATTTGATCAGTTCGTCATATGTCTCACTCGCTCCCAAATCCTCCTGTCATTACAAATTACGCTCAAACTGAAAACAAACAAACAAACAATAGTGTGGTGTGGTTTCACGGCGCTGCTGGGTATGGTGAGGCGTGGCAGATGAGTCAAGATGTGCGCGTACCGTCATAAATACAACGTTTGAAATCAGTTCAGAGCACATACAAACTATTCTGGAGCACTGAGCCTTCTCACCTGTCAGCTACTCGCTGACTAACACCTAACACGTGTCACTCTGGTCTCATGGTCTGATCCAGCCCTTGTTTGGATGTCATGTCATAGATGAAGTTGGTTGGGAGGTTGTTTTTGTTTATTATTATGTAAGAGTTGCTGCTGAAGTACGGGCCTCTGAGATAAGACGCTTGAGGACCTCCTGGTCCTGCTCTTCAGGTGATGTGTCTCCTGTGCGTGGCGGAGCTCAGCCTGAGTCATCTCCGCTGTTCCCCTTCGTGCTCTCCTCCGTCGTGCCGCTGTCCGACTCCTCCTCTATGGCGAAGCGCGTGTCCGCGGAGGAGCACAGGGAGCTGACGCTGCTCTGCTCCGTGCACAGCGCGCACGCGAGCGGAGAGGGCAGCGCGCCCTCGTAGTGCAGATGTGCCAAGTGGTTGCCGTGGTTCCCGCAGAAAGGCAGGGACACCTGCACCGAGCGCAGTCCCGACGCGGCGGCGGGAAAGGTGAGGCTGTGCTTCTTTGGCAGCGCGCCCCACTCCCGCTGCTCCTCCTCGTGCACCAGGCGCGTGAACACGTTGATCCTTTTCTTCTCTCGCCTTTTGGAGCGGAAGTAGCCCAGCATTATGCCACAGAGGAAGACTCCGTAGAAAGACATGACTATTAGTATGTACAGGTACGCGTTCCCGTCGCTTTTGTCCGCCTGGGAGTCCGCGGTGCTCTGTGCTAGCACCGAGACGCGCTGGGGTGATGCTGTGGAGTTTTCCAGGTGCTCCATGTTTTCAGTGCAGACCAATGTGGACGACCTAGAAAGTGCGCTGAAAAAGATAAAGAGTAGTACATCCATAAATACACGCGACAACTTTACGCACACTTTACGCACAAGGATAGGTTTGAAATGAGCGGAGAAGAGTTCAAATGCTTCACTTTTGCAAATTCAGTACACAAAAAAACAAAAAATGCAACGTTAGAATATATTTTTTAATTCCATCAGGTTCCATTCCATCAGGTTAACCTAATAAACAACCTCTCATAAGAGTATACTGTTGAAGTTTTGCACAACTTGGCATTTCTTCACGTTTTGTGTTCAAGAAAACACTCCCCAGAGATGTTTAATAAAAGTTACAGAAAGTCTACACAAAGTGATGTAGATTATAAAACTAAACGAACAATCTATAAACTAGAATGACAAAGTCAGATTCTCTACTCACCAAACTGAAGAGCTAAGTCTCATGTGAAACGTTCCCACTTCCTCTTCTGCTCTTCTGGAGTTTGGAGCGCGACTGAAAGGATGAAGTTATTTATACAGAGACCCTGGAGTGTCATCATCAGTCACGTGATGGGGACTGATTGTAAAATGAGTCCTGTGCTATGGAAGCCCTGAAGGGACGTCATGATAAAAATAAAAAAAATAAAAAGACGACAAAGCAGAGTAACATTTAACATTACCCCGGCCTTTAGAGAGATCTGATGAAATCATTGAATGCCCATGAGTCTATTAAACTTAACTAACTGAACGATGACTACATCATCTCTGGAGTCCAACAAAAAGAGGCCTTGAGGGGACGTGATGGAAAAGTACATTTACAGGAACGGCAGATGATTAGGAACCTGGTGATGAAATGTGAATTAATCCTCCTTATCACGCTCTCTCGCTTGTTGCATCTACAAATGCCACACTGGATCGGTCTCCTTATTTTCCGTCCGGCCTCTGTACCGTCCTGCAGCACAAACAGTAACTCCTCCGTCACACTGGACTTTTCCATTTCCTTGCAAATGAGCCTAAAGCCTGCAAATAAAATCGTGCAAGACATTCAAGAATGACATGTTGGAAGTGACAGGGCTATCGTTTCTGCCCATAAACTCACCACTGGCACATACCACCAGTGTATGAAGTCTGATTTGATTTTAGGTTCTAAGTACTAAGATCTTTTGCACAAGAAACAATATTGGTCTTTAAAGGTGCAGTATGTAAGAATTTTAGTTGAACCAGACTGGGAATAAATCACAGTTTTGATGTTATGACAGCCAGCCCCAGCCCGTCTAGGTCCTAATCTCCTGTGCTGGCGGTGTAAACACCAACTCTTCTCTGGTTCTTCCGTGTTCCCACTTCAGACCACTAGATGCATGGCTAACTGAGCTAACCAGCTAACAGCAGCTACACTTAGCAGTTACTCTGGTGGAATGCTGCCCCCCCAATGTTTCGAGTATGAATTCAACAGGAGGTCAATTCTTACATATTGCACCTTTAACCATGCATCGTATGTTACTGTATGAGCTAAACATATTTTCTCATGTAAAGACTTCATCTAAAGTATAAACAGTAACTTTAACTGTCAAATAAATAGATAATGATAAGAGAGTGACGTCTGGCAGTGAAGTCGCATAGAATAGAAAAACTCAAGTGGGGACTTTGAGTTGAGCATAGTACTGCATTAAATTATAGTATTGTTATTTGTCACCAGTGCAGAATTCCATGCAGTGATGGAATGAAACTCAATAAATTAACTCAAGTACAGTTCTTGAGTTACATTTGTAGGTACCCGTACTACACGTGAGTATTTCCATGTACTGCTTCTTTATACTTCCACTCCAGTATAGATTCTCAAAAAAAGAAAACGAAGATATTGCAAAATTGCAATGACATATACATTTTTTCCATCTTACTCTTCAGTGTTAGATGTAAAAGGGTTATATTTCATGCAAACTTTGCATGTAATTCTAATACATAAAAAAAAATAATACTTTGAATGCTGAAGTATATTAATATCAGATGGTATAAGACTTTGACTCATGTGCTACTCGTATGGGTGACTTTCACTTTTACCTTTTTACAGTTTGACATGATTTCTTTCACTCAAGCATGACTTTTGCAACAGTGATTCTATGTCAAAGCTTGGCTTTTCAGAAACAGCATAGGTTTAGTTACACAGAAAACAGAAAACAAAGCTTATCTAGAGGCAAAATGAGAGCATAAGTAGCATATTCTATAAAAAGTGAACATCTTCCTGCTGTTTACAGCGATGGCTCAAATGTTTATAATTTTGTAGCGATTCTGGGTCATTCTAAGGGTGTCTCCTTTTCTGTTAAAAATAATGACTGATTTAATTAAGACAGTCCATCTCATCTCCTCCCTTTTCACCAGACAGAGCCGAGGATCAGTCTGACAACGGGAGAATTTACACCTCGATATCATAATAAATGGTGAGCCTTAATGGTTGAATTGCATTAAGTTCCAATCACTCATGGCTATTATTAAATTAGTTAAGGCTGATTTCACTCACTTCCTTTGTTTCAGTGGTAAAGACATAAATCAATGTCATCATCCGTCTGTCTTTTAGTCACAAAGGCACCGGATTCGTACCCAAGAAGGCTGATATACTGAAGAGAAAAGAATAGGATGAAGGTGGCAGAAATATGAAATGCTTTTCACCAAAACGACAAACGACTCCTGCATGTAGACCAAACACAATCTTTATTTACTTCATTGGAGTATTTTTCCGAAGGCAAATTACAAATAAATAGCTGGATGCACTTATTTTACAAGGCTGGCTCTTAAGAGAGGCAGTGGAGCGCCAAAACTGCGACGACAAAGCTGAAGTTAAAATAGAGGCAATACATGTGCCTCCTCTGCTGATCACAGCTCCTCCAAATACAGAATATGTACACTTAAGGAGAAACATCAACGTCAAAATCAGTCAGGGATTAGAAAGGTGCAGCTTTAGAGAAGGCAACAGGTGTCACACGGTGAGGGATGCTGGGCCACGTTTGTGAGACGCGCTTGAGTCACACACTTGACGGAAATACGCGACAAGGCTTTAAGCTGGTAACGACTGTCATCCAGAGTAAATGTTGAAAACTTGTCAAAGTGTGCTAACTTTAGAACCGGTGCCCCCACCCACAATGTCAGAGCTTTATTTAGTGTATATCCTATCTGTAATCAACAGCCTTATTTGGACGGAAATGGTACATTTTCATATTGCACTATGATTTATCAAACATGACAATGATTACACAGTCACTTCATCTGTAATACAAGCAAGTAAAAGTGCATTTTTCTGCACAGTGTAGTCTGTGCACCACATAAAAAAGTATACTCTGTCACTGTAGGAAAATACAATAGACTGAACAACAGTGCATCTTTGTTTCTTTTATTTTTAAATAAGGCTATTACGTGCATTTTCTGTTGTTTTCCTAAAAAAAAGGACCATGGCCTTAATGAAACTTTAGAGATGGATTTTTATTTTTTTTTTAACCAAAATGCTCTCGTTTGCCCTCAAATGACTTTGTGCTTGTGGAATCAAGATGTGCTGGCAGGAGAAACGTCCCACCACCGTGGGAGTCGAAGTCTGACTGTGGGTGGGAGACAAAATAAACCCCTGACAGAACTCAAAACATGGGACAAAGAGAGAGAAGTTAACCGTGTCCTGACCTGCAGGAAGGAGGAATTTGAAACCTTTAAGTTAAAAGAAGTTAAAAAGACGATTAGATGGAACAATTTGGAGACGCACCTGACTAATCTAGTGTCTCTTGGGTGATCACAAAGCATCGAACCTTTCAGACCAACATGAGCTTCTGCTCTGGCACTCAGAAAGAGTTCAACAGACAACATCGGCTAACACACCATCTGTTTCATACCTCACATCTGGAACAATAAAGCTCTACACAGAGTTCATACACCTGGGCGAAGAAAGGGAAAAAGGCAGTAAATGGACAGGGATCTGTTGTGTTTTCCTCTTTTAGCCTGTCTTAGTTACAAATTCAAGTCAAAACTGTGTCTTAGTTTGGTGACGCCCTATCCTTAATTCTTCTTTCTTTGAGAGTGGCTCTTATGTTCATTGGTTAGGAGATAGGAGAGCAGTGAGAGGGTACTGGGAGTGTTCAGAGGTGAGTGTTGGTCTTGGAGGTTTTGAGAATGACCGATGCCGTGCTGGTCCTTGTTATTTCCCGCCGTACATTCTCTCAATGTCGTCCTGGTAACGCGTTTTCAGCTCCTTGCGCTTGAGCTTGAATGCGTCAGTCACTAGTCCAGTCTCAGGAGTCCATGGCTCTGGGCTCAGACAGATCTTGCGAGGGATCTCAAAGCGCTCTAGCTGGGCTATAAGAGGAGGAGAAGACGTGCCATTAACTCGCAAAAGATCCCACACAACAGTGTCGACCTGGAGACCTGAGCTAAAGCTTCACCTCCTCTTTGACCACTTCTCACCTGCCAGAGCAGCCTCAGTGATGATCTTGAGGACCAGCTCCTCCATGGCTTTAGTGTTGCATAGCTGCTCACACGAGCCTCGAATACCGTACTGGTCAGCCAAAGTCAGCAAATGCTTTTGATTGGGCACCACAAAGCCGATCACATATGTCTCATCACTGCAGAGTGGGAGAAGAGGAGACAACAAGGGGGATGTCAAAGTGGAAGAAGAACAGCGCTAAGTGACACTGGAATCTTTGTGTGATCTGGAAACTGGATGCTCGGACGTGCAGGGTGATGGAGTGCATGCATGGAACATGTATGTGCATAAATCATCGGCTCCTCAACAAGTGAGATATTTGCCCATAAAAGGAAAATTAAAACATTATGTGTCGGAGCAGAGTGTGAACAGATTGTAAGTTATTATATGCATATCAGTTGCGCAGTGACACACAGCTGAATAAACATTTCAGGCTGCAGAAATACGATCATCAGGATCAAGGTGTGAAATGCTTTTTATGGTATCAAATGGAGCAGGAGACATCACCACCTTCTGTACCTTCAGCTTACACGCTCACTTACTTGGTATTGGTATACAAACATTGGTAAGAGCAGCTTTTAAGAACAGAATGTAAAAATGATACACTTACACAGTGTTAATCATATGAAATAACTATTGATCCCCAGGGTGCTTTATATCCTGTTATATTGCTGCTTCACCAGAAGCATTACAGTTACTGTCAAGCAGTGGCCTTGACACTTACAGGATTTCCCACAGATGCGTTTATTTGTGTCGTATTGGTGCTGTCATGTATTGATCTAAAAGTCTCTTTCTCTTTCTCTCTCGCCACGATACTACCACTTTAGTTTTGACTGTCTTGATAGGCTGCATCATTAACATCAAGTCTCCTCCACATATGGCCCACCTGCTGTTTGGAAAACCAAATCATGGGTGAAAAATCCAAAATGGCAGTTGTTTTTTGGAGGGCAACATTCTAAAACATTGTAACACTGCTGATAAAGAAAGTGGCTCCACAGAGAAGACAAATACACATGAGAGAGAAATTGAAAGATGTGGAGCGGGCCAAACTGGTGTGTGTCCAACAAAGAGACGAGAGGTCTCGATGCTGCCAAAGGAATGCTATCAGTTTGTGGGAATCAAAGTTCCATGTAGCAGAGGATAGAATAAGACATGTTGAGAGGACAGCTTTACAGCTTTTAGCTGTCTGCAGCCACCTGCTGTTGATAGGAGCAGGGCTTGATGAGAGTGGTGAGACTGAACAATCGAAAAAAAACTGCAAACTGTAATAAAAAAAAAAATACAGTGAGTTAAAAGAATTGCCTATAAAGTTGTGGAAGTGGTTAAAACTTCTCTGTTACCCTTCAGATTTAAGTTATTAAAAAAGTGTTTTAACAGGAGGAAGTGAATGAAGAGAAGCTAAGCTAAAATAACTTAACGGAACATGTGACCACATGTGAGCCAATAACAATCTTCTAAACAGTCTAATCCAGCTGTTTCATGAATTGTGTATACATTTGAACATCACATTGTACACACGCACACACACACACACCTGTTTGCATAGGCACAGATGTTGTCGACCAGAGGGCAGTTCTTCAACATGGCCTCCACCTTCCCCAGGGAGACGTATTCTCCTGCCTGCAGCTTCACCAAGTCTTTCTTACGGTCTGGAAACCAAGCAGAACATCTGCCTGTGATAACATGCGTGTTTCCACTGCACACATCGAGTGCTTGTATTTCATAAGAAGAAGGGAGAAACCTGGGGGAAGGACCCATTTTCCATGTGTATACATGTGTGTGTCTGACCAGTGTCATCTAGATAACAGAGAATATTCAGGGTCTCTGCCTAAGTAAACAAGACTGTGCAGTAATTCTTGGAAGTGAGGTAAAAATCTGATTTGTTAAAAGGTTCCCTGTCAGACTGATGGATGGGAGCGGAACAGAGAGGTTGCCTGGAACAAATCCAGGAATCTGGGGCACAATGTTGATCATTTGTGCTTTTGATGTAGCAGCGGCATCTGCAGCAGGACAGATTATCCCAAGTGGTAATCTGCACCTATAAAACCAGCCACGTGCCCACCACACTTCTCTGTTTGACCCTCATCCCTCCATCCACCTTTCCTCACCAATTATCTTGAGGCATCCATCCTGGTGGAACTCTCCAATGTCTCCTGTGCAGAACCACCGCTGGCCGTTCTCATCTACGAAGAAATCTTCTTGGTTTTTTGCCTCGTTCTTGTAGTATCCCATGGTTACGTTGGGACCGCCGACAAGAATCTCTCCTCTTGGATGTGGCTTGTCGGTGCTACGGTAACCACCTGAAAGCAGGGTGTGAATTCAGTGGAAAACAGCACGTGGACAAATATTAAATTCTCCTGATTCTGCTTCATAATATATGATTTTTGCGGAGATAAGACCCTGACAGCATGTTTACTTTAAACTCTATTTCTGCTCCGTGAGCCAAGCAAGCGATAAAGTCAACTTGATAAACATCAAGATTCAACAGCGTAATAAAAGTGAGTTATGAGCCCCCCTGACGTAAAATGATGGAGGTTTTGCAGGAGTGGAAGGAAAAGAAGTAAAGAAGCATGCTTTCCTTACAAGGTTATGGGCTCATGAGCCTGGGAAATGATTAATGCTGGACGGATTGGTGTAAAGTATTTGTGTGTGCATGAGACGAAGCAAGACAAGCAACAAGCACTGATGCGTGTCTCCCTGTGAATCCACGTGACACTGTGTATCATTCCACCATAGATTGTGTGTGTGTGTGTGTCTCACTTACCCTCCAACCAGTCTTTGAGCTTGATCTCACAGCAAACCAGTGGCCCTCCAACTCTCCCAGTGCTGTAATCCCACACTGGAACAGACAACACGCACATACACACAAGATCAGGAAGCACGCTAGCATCAAGGAATGAAATTTATTACCATAGCAACACGACCTCACTTGTTCCCTCGCCATGGAAACCCAATCCCAAAGGAGCACAGAGCAGTGTTTTCCTGGCTCAAATGACCACAGTGGAGAGTGGCGGGCAGTGGTTTAGTCTGCCTGGGAAAGGCTGGGAGGATTTTCAATTATCTGACAAACTGTGCGTGTTGGCAACGAGATAGCCATAGATAAGCTCAAAACCGTCACCACAGATATGAGTGGCATGGTTTTTACGCACATTGCAAAGCGATAAGAAAATGAATTCTCTTGTTACGGGAAGAGGGAATGTCTGCATTTTTTTCTGAGCAAAGACTCAGACTTGTTGCTAATGTTGATTTTTCCACACTGCTGTCACTCTGTTCAAAACGGATTACCTACTCCCTCCTCTGTTTACTACCGCCCACGCACAATAGATCTGCTTATTACTCTCCTTTCATCCATTTTCCCGTCAGTGCTGTTAAATTCTCTTTCCCTCTTCTTGTCCTCCCACTACTTTTATCGCCACTTGCTTGCTGTGGAAACATTTTCCAAGTGACTTCCCACAACTGCTCAATGAGATGCAACTTTTCCGGTTAATGAATCTTCAAATGGAGACAATCACTGTTTTAATTCCAGTCTAGTTAAAAGCAGTCGTTACTGTTGATTTATTGCTGTCCTCCACATTGAGTTTTTGCAGATAAACAAGACTAAGCCCAATCCCAATGTCCACATTCAGGGTCACTTAGACTTTGGAGCACAGTCTTGGTAAATCCATGCAGGTCCAGGATTGTTCAGATGTCACATGTGCATTGCGTGAGAGACCCCTCGCAGAATTTTCAGACCTGTATGCCCACATTCTCATGGGGGGACATTGGGATTGCAGATTCTGCAGCCATAATAGTGACTTAGTGACACTGACACAGCAGTGGTATAGCTAAATGCTAACAAGCTCACATAGACAATGCTAACATGCAGATGTTTAGCAGGTACAATGTTTGTCTGCTTATAGGAGATAGACACTAAGTGCTTCTGAGCCTGATGGGAAGGTCTTTTTGCAGGTGCTTGGTCATAAACCAAAGTATTGGACAAAAGCAAATATAAATCCTCACCTACTAGAGGAAAGTGAAAACATCCCCAAAGCTGTTGTTTTTCATCCTCAGGGGGGCTTGATTCTGTGTACTAGATTTCATTTCATAAACACCAGCTCCATTAGTTTTTTTTTTTTACACAGTTTGCAAAAAGACCACAGGATTTGCTTGTACTGCTTACGCTCGCTTATAGTTCCAGCACCGCAGGTCTCCGTCAGGCCGTATCCTTGACCCACCGGGCAGCAAAAACACACATTCATGAAGCGTTGTGTGGCGGCAGAGAGCGGCGCTCCACCTGATAACAAGACCCGTGTTTGACCTCCCAGCAGAGAGCGAACCTTCTTGAAGACCAGCCTGGGTGGATAAACAGAAGTCAGGAGTAGATCACAGGGGTAAGTATGAGAACCCGGAGAATAACATGCTCATCCACAGGTTACAGAAGTTCATAGCAACTCATATTAAGATGCCACAGTCACAACTTATCCACACACTTGTCGCATAGAGGTGTGCTGTATCCTTTGGCGAGCTGCTCCAGTTTGTAGTTGTATGCCAGAACAAAAAGTGTTCGCTGGACGCAGTTCATCTCCTCCACCTTGGTCATCACGTTCTTATAGATACGATCCATGATCTCCTGTGACCAGTAAGAGGGACAGAGAGGACGTTGAGACAAAGAGAAAGAAAGAGAAGTGAGAGGAAGACAAAATGAGGAGATAAAATAAAGAAGAGTGAGGAAGAGGGAGAACTCTGAAATACAATGAAAATGCAGAGAAAGACACAGCCAGACATTGGAGGATAAGACAAACGTTGGGCAGTGTTAGCACAGCAATGATGCATTTCCATTACAGCTCCTAATATGGAGCCTAGTTGGAGCCCTGACACCTTAGAGTGGAGATTATGCCACAGACACAGCTAAGCCAAAGTACTGGATCTTAATTGAGGGGTTGTTTTCTGTCATCATATTTTTCTTTTTTACTGATATGGTAAGAAAGAAAGAGCTTAAGGAAGCCAGTCTCAGAGAACAGAATGATTTATGAGGGCCAGGGCTCATATAAAAACAGAACTGGTAAAGAACACAACAACTTTCTCTGAATACAATACGCCCATACCAGTCCAGAGGAACACATTAGTACGATGTGGAACACATGTTTTAAAGTTTGCTTGCATAACAGCGAGGCTCCCACATGGTTTACTTACAACGAGTGACCTACAAAAAACAAGGGGGAAGCCAAAGGAATCCTCAAGGGTGAATCTCTGTGTAGGCTAAATGAAAAACAGAACTGTAGTAAACTTCTTCCACCTGTAGAAGAGAGTGAAACCCGTGCATGAAACAGCTGATCTGAAACCTCCGCTGCGGGCTCTTTTGGCAGGTTGTTGGGTGTGGTATGTGGTACAGTAGGTAAGCTGCGTGAATCAATAATTTAGTTTGACTCTTGCATGGGGGAATTACAGCAAATGGTAGGAATAACAGACATTGATTCCCCCTGTAGACATCCGGTTCAAGACGGGAATGCTGTGCCGTTATTCCCTGTCGAAGAGTGGGGGGATTGTTGTTCCGCTTTTGAGTTGGCGTGGGAGGTAGTAACAGAACCGAACCTATTTTATTATTCTTGCATTCTTGCTGCACCCATTACGCTACAGGGGAAAAATGCTTTTGTATGCGTGTCTTCAAACCAGTCACAATCATCTTTGGCGACACCGTTTTAGTGGAACATTGACATGTGGGGAGGCAAGCCCTGGCATTTAAAATAACTTAATCTCTGCAAAAGAAAAAGTAAGAGCTAATCGCCTGTTAACATTTGTACCGTTAGCAACCAGGTTGGGACCAGCCTTTCTAAGTGTGTAGTTTGTTGGTGGTTGTTTCCCATAGAGATAAGGATTTTGAGAACTCAGATAGCGGAAGTGAGGAAAATGCATTTTGCACAGTGGATTTGGCACCGCCCAAATGAGCTGTATTTCTTAGGCCTAATGATGAAGCCTAATCCTCTGAGCACACTTTGATCTACATTCTTGAATAGCATATGCCCATGCATTCCTTGTTCTGTGGGCTGTAATAAAAAGGCATAGAAAAAGAGATTTTTGTCTTGTCATGTCATTAAAGGCTACATTATAGAAGGTAGAGTTATATTGTGTCACATATGACTAAGCCTACAAATACAAATATTAATTCCGATCTCATAATATATCAGACTTTGATCCTTTGTCTGCCTGCTCATCACTGTGTCCAAGGTCATTCGATCTAGGCTATTTAATTGTTATATATAGGTTATTTCACACTGTACCATCAAAATGATTTTGTAGCTGTTATTTTAAGGTAAAACAGTGTGTTGGGAACAGCAGTATCAAAGGAACTGGTGTTCTTTTGGAGTGTAAGGGTGAGTGGTGAGAACTTAAACCAACAGATCAAGAACACCTCATCATCATAATCAGCTGTGTGTGCTTTGAAAAAGCTGGGCTCATACTTAAGTGGGGAAAAGGGCACAAACAGAAAACCCTGCCGGTCCCTGCGTGTGTACGTGTGTGTGTGAAGCAGTGAGAGAGGAAGTCGACACAGGATTCATGCAGCAGCCCGCTGTCATATCACAGCAAACAATTTGTATGTGTGTGTATGAGTATTTGTGTGTGTCGTGGGGATAACCACACGGGGCTTTCTCACGTTCTGTTTACAGCTGTGAATGGTTCCAGACACTGGGGCCCTCTGCCCTTTACACTACGACCACTGGGAGATGGGGGGTGGTGGGGTTGGTGGTGGTGGTGGAGCTGAGCTCATGGTGTGTGAGAGAGAAAAAGAATACAGCAGCAAGGGCATATTGTCTTCTGCGGATGTATTTGGCATACAGTCCAACCAACACGATCAAGGGAATTATGAACTCCTATTGTTAGGGGTTTAGTCGTTTCAATTTTCGCCATGGCAGTGATCAAAGTTTCAACAAAGCTAGGCAGGTACATGTGCATTAATCATTTTTAAAGTTTCCCAATGATTAAAGATCAGTTGGTTTTTCAATGAAGGAGAGTGGAAAGATTGAAACTTTTTATATTCAGAAAGTCCATCAAGCTTAACACCTCCCTTAAACCCTTTACTACCGGTCACTGGAACTTATCCAAACACAAAAAGTAGACCACTGCTCAACATTTATCAAAGTCACTGACTGACTGTTTATGGGACATGCTCGACAACATGTTTGCAAACAGAGCCGGACCAATTTTCAGTTTTTAGGGGCCGATATAAAGAAGACCTGTTGTTCTTTTTTCTCAGTGTTATATAGGTTGTTGTGCATGGACAAGGTCTTGAAATTTAAAAGCCTAAAGTCCATGGCAATAGGAGCTCCTTTAATGACTCGTCAGTAGTCACGCCTTTAATTCCATGACTTCTTAAATAAAGATTATGGTCCAGGCCTGCTCAAATTGGGAAGTGTCATTTGTTTGCTGCGAATTGGCTCTATACAAATAAAGATTGATTGATTAATTGATTGACACCACACTACGTCACCATGTCACATGTTTGCACAATATATGCCTAGTGGCTCGTTATGCACATAACAACTAAGCACAGCTGCTCTGTTGTTGGCTGCCCGGACCAACGAGTGACCACTTCATTGCAACAAGTATGAAACCTGTTAGCTAGTTCGGGCAAGTATGAGCTGACCAATCAGAGCAAACTTGGTATGTCATTTGCTGCCCAGCAGCACAAGGCAGACAGTGGGTTGCAGTGGGGTTTAGAGATTTGGAACTCAAAACAGCTGCCTGCTGCTGCTGCTGCTGCCAGAAATGAAGATGATGAGAGCAGTGAGATTTAACTAAAAGTTGCAGGTTGTAAAATCAAAACAATGAGCTGAAAGATGATAATAACTACAGAGTCGAAAAATAATTCTCTGTGGGTTTGACTAATTTGGTGCATTATTTACATAAGAATAATAATTATAGCTGCTCTAATTCTCATGTGCCAACACCCTGACTACAGACTTTTCAGTTCACATTGAGTACCCTAAATTTTTTTTTGTTCTTTCCCTGTAAACTCCTTCGAAAACTAATAAAACCACTTAAGTACAGATTACCCTCTCTGCTCACTGACAAAATATATACAGCCATGCTAGGTTTTGACTGAATTCATGTCATCACTGCTGAAACGAATGAACTCAAACATATTTCAGACACAAGCAGGATTAGCCAACCTCAAATATGCCATTTTAGCCTCTGTGTGTTTAACACTGCTTAGAGATGAAGAGCAGCTTTGGCCAGCAGCAGGAGGCAAAGAGTATGTACGTCACAGCAGACCCATGCCTGCTGGACTCTGTCAGTCTTACTCCACAGCTGGACTATGAATAAAGACAGAGTGAAATCTGTCTCGCTGCCAGATGAGACCAAACAGTATTGTTTTAAACACAGACTTAAGGGAGACCGACTCAGTGAGAGAAACTGTAAAGGTCAAAGCTTATCAAACATTGTACTGCATGATACATGGCGTTGTGCTGATTGTACTGTCGGGACATACCGGGACAGCTGCCATCAGAGTGGGCTGCAGGACGCTGGTGTCTCCCTTGCTTCCTTTCTTGATCTTTGTTGACTTTGGGTGGGAAACAGAAGCAATATCACAAGAATGATTGCACACATCAGAATTGAGCTGTCTCGTTTGAACCAAGACTTGAAAACTTTTCCCCCTTTTTTTTGTTCAACTAGTGCCAAATAGCTTTAAATGATGCTACAAAATAGAATAATAATAATATACAAAATAGAATATATTAAATATAATTGGCTATTACATATTAAATGCTCTCTTTGCTCTCTTTCTCTTTTTTTGCATTGATGCAAGGTTGTACCAGTAGACTGATATTTTCCTGATGTGATCCAAGGTTACATCTTCGACTGTTTTATATCACGGTGACTCTCTGTGCTCCCGAGTGGAAGGACAGGCGTGGTGGTGGGTGTGGCAATGCCAATCCAGGGGCACACTGACATCTATGTGCAAAGAATGAGTAAGACTTGCACAACCCTCTGCCTGCCTGCTCAGAGCAAGTCAACAGCTCAACGCGGTTGTGATAAATAATATTTTAGTCATGCTATTTGGTAACCTAGAAGCAGCAGTTGTCTGTTCCAGCTGCAGTCTGTAACTGAACTGATGACAGTCTGGAATTAGGCACAGCAGATCCACAGGTTAAACAAGCACCACCAGACTGCTGTAAGTTAGTATAGAAACCCCCATGATTCCATTAAGCGTGTCATTATAACAAATGATTCTATAGTTTACAATGTAAATCAACAGGACTGTTCCTGCCAGTGTTACATCCAAGACACCCGTAACTACGTCAACAGGTACACAGCATCTCCTTTGATGGAGCCTGGAGCCAGGAGCAGGTTTATGTCACAAAATGAAGATTAGGCAGGCAATTTTATTTATTTTTACCCGATTGGAATACATTTTGCACGTAAAATAGTCAGATCTAACTTTGAATTAATCTTTAAAAATAATTCAGAAATGAAAGATAATACAATATGCAAAAAGTAGCATTTTATTTATGGCCCTATATGGTAGTGGTATTGAACTTTAGAAGATTAATATCTGTATCAAAGTCATCAGATCCACAACTAGATTCAAATTGTGATTAAATTTTTTTTTTTCAGAACTGACGGCTATGTCATTGTTAGACTATTACATCTGTTACATTTTCAAATTCTTCTTTCCTCTTTGCTTTTGATCTAGAAATGTAAAGCTCATTTCAATTGACTTTCGATTTAGGATCAAAAACTGACACTCTTTAATGTGGCAGTGAGATCCAACAATATATTTCCTCTGAGAAAGTAACGGCATGTAGTGTTAACAAGAGAAGCCACAAGAAGTTATAAGACTAGATACTGAAATGAGTCACAAAGTTATGGTTTGATCCACCTTTCTGTACTTTACAGTTGTCCATAATTAAATTTACAGACACGTTATGGTTGGTAAACAAAATACTGATCTTCATATACCAACACTAGCTGTACGACATGGACCTATGTCTATGCCAATTAAATTAGTTAAAAGAGGTCAGCTGGCAAAAAGATTTAGTGCATTGCCAGTACTAGAAGTAGTAGTACTGAGTTTACGATGAAAGGTGAAAACCGCCCTGTTTCGGTCTTACAGTACCTGGTCAGCCAGAGTCTGAGGTGAGGAGTAACCGATCCTACAGCCGTGAGCAACGCATACGAGCTCTGCACTGAGCTCCAGTACATGGGCGAGAGGCAGGTAGCCAATGTAGGTGTCCTCCTCACTGTAAACACAAACACAACAGCTCTGAATATACTGTAACTAGTGCCATCTCATTCAGGCAAGAGCTCAAATTGAGTTACCAAAGATGAATAAATATAATGTAAAAATGTCTAATCTACTGTATAATCAGTTTCTGCTGTATAATCAATTATATTAAGTTATCACGAATCATAAATCATATGATATTAATCTTTCAAAGATAAATGGTAGAAGATCATCTGTACAAAAGAGGGGCCATCTTGTCCTTTGCTTGGACTTCAAAATGATCTACTGGCCACATTTTTATTTAAGCACATGTTCCTCTGGATCCTCCAAATTTTAAGGAATCACATTTCAGTGGATGTGTAAGCAATTCATGATGTCCCCGAGGAGGAGGTTTACACAGTCATATTACTTAACGCACAAAAGAAAGCCATCAGTATTATAAGAAGACTGATTGAGATCGTAACATCCGTAAGCCCTTTAACCTCCATCTTTTTCACCCTGACTCCCATCCTCCCAGTATTTCCCTCCACCCATAGCGACCTCCCTCCCGTCTGCATTTCCTCTAACCCCCGTCTGGTTCCCTGGAGAGAGGGGTCGCTTTTTGTTTTAATGTAAACACTGGTGTTGTATGATGGTAATAGCTGGCTGACTCATACTTGTGCACGTGCTCAGTTGACATGGAAGCCTCGACCAAGAAGATTGCACGAAAGAGCATTTGGCATTTTTCCTTAAACACATTGCTGTCAAACAACATTTTAGCCACTAAGACAGCAGATAACAGGAAATAAATGACCTGACTGTGCTGATATAAGCTGCTTGTCTCCTTTTCAGACACACCAAGACGTTTGATGAAGATTGATAGCATTCTCATGTCTGTACTGTAAATATGAAGCTTCAGCCAGCAGCCATTTAGCTTAGTTTGGCATAAAGACTGGAAACAGGAAAAAATGCAGGTAGCCCAGCTCTTCCAAAAGGTAACTAATTCCACCTACCAGACCCCCTGAAGCTTACAAATCAATATGTTACAAGTCGTTTGTTTGATCAATCCATACAAAACTGTATGTGCAAAGTGTAAAGACACCAGGCTGTGAGTAACAGAGAGTTTGGATGTCTTGGACTATATTTTGGCCAGGGGCAGTGACTTCTTGGAGTCCCCGTTAGTTGTCTGGCAAGCCCCTGGGTTGTCATATATACAAATTTGTGGAGAATCCACACAAATGTTTGTGTACGTAAAATGAGGAAATGCATATACTGATTTGTAGAGCTTGGCGAACATCCAGTAGTGCACCATTTCCTTCTATAAATCTCAAATAAACATGGAAATGTGCGCACATGGATCTGCCTCATATCCCATCCTCTCCACACCCACATTCTGCCATAAATGGTCCATGCAAAGCACCTTATGAATGTTAATTCATAGAAATGAGCCTGCAGATTGAGCAATGAGAATGATATGAAGAAACTATATATTTTTGGCACAGAGAACGAGGTGGACTAAGTGGAGGTTACAGATCAAGTCTTATTGCCTGCAAAATATTCCCATGCATGGGTCAACATTCTATGGTCAAGTTTGTTTCTAGTACCTGGGGAAAGTTCCTGTGGTGGAACTTTATAATGGGTGGATTGTGTGACTATAGACAGAGCCAGTCTATCTGTTCTCCCATCCCCAGTCTTTATGCTAAGTAAGCCAACCGGCTGTTGCTATATATCTAGCGTACAGACATGACAGCGTAATTAATCTACTCAGCTAACTTTTTTGATACTAGCACATTCCTTGAGGAATATAAACACATTTTTCAATCTCATCTTAGTGGATCAAACAAAATATAGTCAGACTACTCTCATGTCTACTCCGGTCAATTGGTGAGTCACAAAAGCAGACATATAGGACCTTTGCCTAAAAAATACAGTCTAGCTTTGACAAAATTAGGAATGAAATCTGATCAAATAATACGTAGCCTACATTACATATCTGGCCAGACACTGTTGGAAATATGTTGCATGTATATAGTCTGTCTATACACATAGACATGCATTTGATTTGCCTACCACAGGTTGGGTATCCGCTCGGCCATTCCCGTGATGCCAGCGATGATGTTGCTGTGGGAGATCATGACACCCTTTGGTATGCCCGTGGATCCGCTGGTGTACATAATGACGGCAATGTCTGAAGGCAGCGGCTGCTTACGCTCACGTGCTGCTGCAATGTAAAGAGAGGAAACACACAGAGATGTATAAAACATACTCATGAGCTGGATCAAACAGGTTTTTATCAAGAATAGACTTTTATTTTCAAACCTTCGCAGACTTTTCAATATTATATACACACCTAGTCCAAACCCCAGATACCCAGAGGCCCTCATTTCATTAGATGCTGAAAAAGCATTTGACCGGGTCGAGTGGGATTACCTTTTTTCTGCCTTGGAGAGGTTCGGGTTTGGCGGAAAAAGCCTCCTTTATGTCTCACCATTACCTTCTGTGCAGACTAATACCTTTAAGTTGAATTATTTTTCTTTGCAGCGTGGCACAAGACAGGGTTGTCCCCTCTACCCCCTACTATTTGCGCTCTCCATCGCTCTACGCTCACTTGGTGACTATCAGGGGATACTTAGGGGAGAGAAGGAACACAAGGTTTCCTTATATGCAGATGATCTACTTTTATATGTAAGGGATCCGAATCAATTCCAAGTATCATGTCTGTGTTGAGGAGGTTTGGCAGGATCTCTGGGTACAAACTTAACTTATCTAAGAGCAAGATGCCCCCAATTAATAAAGTTGCCCACGGTCTATCATATTCTCAATTCCCATTCAAGATGGCTGAGAAGTCCTTCAAATACCTTGGAGTGGTTGTGACCAAGTCCATCCTCAACTTATTCAAGTTGAACTTCAAATCTTTATTTGAGAAAACTATTAATGATTTTAGTCATTGGTCCCATCTCCATCTATCTCTGGCAGGGAGAGTTAATGTAATAAAAATGAACATTCTACCCAAATTTTTATTTCTTTTTCAGTGTATCCCCATTTTCATTAATAAGTTGTTTTTAGACAATTAGATAGAGAAGTCAGCAGTTTTATATGGAATGAGAAACCCCCCAGAATTAAAAAGGACTTTTTACAGAGGCCAAAACGTGTTGGAGGAATGGGATTGCATAATTTTCAGTATTATTACTGGGCCTGTAATGTTTGCTCTCTATCTTTTTGGGGTCAGGCCCCTGAGCCAGGTGATCAGCCTGCCTGGCTGCAAATTGAGCATGCCTCTCAACCTTCCTCTCATGGTGCGCTATTGTTCTCTTCGCTACCGTTGCCATGTGAATTTGCTAAGAGTAACCCCATTGTGAAACAATCCCTCAAAATCTGGACAAAAATAAGGCAGCATTTTGGATGACACAGGAACTCTTTTCTTGCCCCTCTGTGTGCGAACCACCATTTCCAACCTTCACTACTGGACAGTTCTTTTCAGTTATGGACACGCAATGGTATTATGAAAATGAAGAATCTCTATATTAATGGTGTGTTTCCCTCTTTTGAATTATTGCGTAAGAAATTCAACTTGCCTCAAAATCATTGCTTTAGATATCTACAAATCCGCAATTATGTCCGATCAAATACAATAAAGGTTTCCTAATGAACCCAGTAGTACCCAGATGAATTTGTTGTTCTCTGTGGATCCTTCATCTAGAGGGACAATTTCATATATTTATAATCATATGTCTAAACAATTACATACACCTATGGTCTTTCTGAAATTTGCATGGGAGGAGGATTTGGGCATTGGCTTAACAGAAGAGCAGGGGATAAGAGCACAGGACGGGGTACACTCAGCATCTATTTGTCCTAAACATGGTCTCATACAGTTGGGGTACTAGGAGAAGACAGTCCTCTTAAAGGACTCTCTTCAACTATGGCAAGGTTTATAACCCTTTTAGCACATTGATTAATTTTATTGACCTGGAAGCAGGCTCAACCCCCAACCTACACTATATTAATAAGAGATGTTATGCAGCACCTGAGGCTGGAAAAGATCAGATTCACCCTACAAGACAAATTTAACAAGACTTGGCAACCCTTTATTGATTATGCAAAAACAAGACAGTAATAACCATCGTGACTTTCTGCTGTGGTGTCAAAAATGACTTTATAATGTAACCCTGTATTTTAATTTATATTGCATATTGTTCTGTCTCTTGTGTTGATATGTGTGAACATATCTTTCTATGACATTTGATGTAACTCATATTCATATACTATCCAATAAACAGATATTTATAAAAAAAAAAAAAAAACATACTCATGAGCTGACTAAGGCAGAAATGCATCAAAGTATGACTTGTAATATGACGCTGTGATTTCTGTATATAATAACTGACCACACACACACTCACATTGTAAATTGTGAATAGTAACAGCTAGGCACAAAAATGCCTCCATGTTTATAAACTGTCCACGCAGACACATTCTTGGAATAAAAGCCTCTGTCTGTTCCATTTGTTGCATGTGTGCAGGATAAACAAGCGAGTGGCTGTCAAAGGCCAAGGACACATTTCAAAGTGTCGGTAATTCAGTAGAGGCTGAGTAGAAATTCAAACATATGGATGGAAAATAGTCAGCCGTGATACTAAACAACCAGGCCCACTTGGCACAATGAAGAGTTTATATCTGACTCTGCTCGCCAAAAAACATAATCTCCTTGATTCACTTTCTGACACGCTCTATTGCACTCCTCAGTCACTCCTCTTTAATCATGTAATTCATTATCTCTACTATCAGGGCTTCAACTGTGTATATTTGGTGGGCACCATCCCTGCAACAGCTACTCTAATGCAAGTGTGATTGCCATGTTGATGCTTAAAGGTAAGTGTAAAGAGTGTGCAGACTGCTATGCTAACTCTAATGGCCTGGGTTACACTTGAAACATATTTAATTCTGTGTGTCACCCAACAAAATCTGAATGCAGGTAACGAGGGTATGAAAGCTCTTCCAAAATGCAGTAATTTGCACAAATGGGAATAATGTTACACACTTTGGGTTCTTCTCCAAAATAATTTGTGGCACTTTCTACATACACAAAGTGACAGAAGTGTTCAGTAACAAATGGACTTAAAAATAGTGTGAGAAGTTGTGCTCTCAATGAAAAATGAGAAGTGTTTCAAGGAGGACATTACAGATGCTGTTCAACCAAAAACAGCCCTGTGTAAGACAATGCAAGGGGACATGTTGTGTTGCTTCAGGAAAGACAATGAAATACAACCCAGGAAGTCCAGTTTGTGTGACAGATCTGTTAATCTGGACACTTATAAGATGCCAAAATGCTGCACAGCAGTTTATAATACTGCAAAGGATTTTAAAACTTTGGAAAATGATCTCTGTAACAACTCTTTTACAAGACGATAATGAGGTAAACAGCAGAAATACGTAGGTTGTCCTTGTAGCCAAGTAATCCACCAGGAATGTTCAATTGCATGCATTTGATTTCACAATGCACCTGCTTGCTAGATGATGTCTTTGGCGTATTTTGCAGGACCACTGACTCCAACGAAATGACTGAGAGTGTAGAGTTTTTTTAAGCCTTGATAATTCGGTCTTACATAATGCTGCCTTAGGGAGAGTCCTAAGATGGCTTCCTTTTTTCCTCCATGATTACTGTTGCTGTTGTTGCAATGTCTGCCCATAGGTGAGGTGTACAATTAAGGCCTCTTAGAAATGTTGTGTGTTTCTTAAAATCAAGGAATGTAATCCAGGCAATAGTTGAAAAGACAGTCACATGTCTAGGCAACAGGGCAACAGATCCCTCTCTGAAACCATCTATCTGAATAAATAAAAGGCGGGAAACAAAAACAGTCAGAGGTTTGCTTGGCTGGCGGCAGTGCACTCTTCATGTGGGCATGAGAAATCAGACTTATTTTTCTGTCTCTCTCTGCTTTCTGCTCTGCATCTCGAAGAAGAAAAACAAAACTAAGATGGAGCACAGTAGGCCTCAAAGACCAAACAGAGGATGAATGGAGTAATAAAGTAGAGGAAGGAAGGCATAAAGGAGAGGAAGGGAGAGTACTTTAGGAAAGAGGAAAGTATTTTACAGTCAGAAGGAGGGCCTCCCCTCTTCCTCTTTCCTCTTACTCAGATATGAGTCTTGTAGGAGTGTGTGCTCTGAGAGTTGATGTCATGTGAAGTTAACAGCGCTGTGTGTAAACATGACCCTCCTCTATATCCCAGTGCTCCATCCTCCCCTCCTAAACCTACTTCCTTCCCCCTTTATCTGCACATGATACTACCAGCTTCTCTTGTGTTGGGTCAGTCAGTTCAAGGGGCCGCAATAAAAGGCGAGGAGGGAGCGAAGGTTTTTCCTCATTCATCCGATTCACTAACGGAATAAGCATCGTATCAACCCTAATCTGACACAGATGTGAGCACTTCCTCATTCACATGACCTAATGGGACTGATACCAATCCGCCTCCACCCGCCTACCCCCAAGAAAAACTCTACCATGACAATCCCGTTAAGAGTGGGACTATCTGAACTGCTTAGAGTTTTAAACACTGCTGTTTAAACGACAGAGTGAAGGGTGAAGCATTTAGTACCCAATTTTCTCAATTGAAGGTCCAGTCTGTAAGATTAAGTGGCATCTACCTTGGTTGTTGCAGATTATAACCAACTAAATACGAGCAGCTATTAACTGCAAAAAAAGCTCTGCTATAACAACTGCGCATGACCTGCTCAGCACTACAACAGCACACAGACAAAGTTTGCATCTAGCAGGTGAACATAGTGGAACATTTAATAGCTAAAAAGCCAGATGTATTTCTGAGGAGCAGGCGGAGACAAAAGCCAAAAGGAGAGTAATATTTGTCAGGTAACCTAAACACAACTCCAACTGAATGTGAATATTAGTCTGTCCCTGCTGAACGTGTAAATACAGGCAGACCACTTGCTAATTATACAAGCTTCATTTGAAGTTGAATAACTTGGTTTATTGGTTTTATTGTTGTCTTTCACTGAAAGTGTGGGAAAACATGCTTATATGAAATCTACTGATATAATTTAGAAGACCATGAGAAAATGATCTCGGCAAAAAAAGAAAGAAAATGTTTTAAAACAACCACATAGTAGTAACTCTGTAACTCTAATAACTCTGTATATATTATGAGAACTACTGTACCTAAATCAGTAAAAGCGCACACGCGCGCACACACACACACACACACACACACACACACACACACACACACACACACACACACACACACACACACACACTTAGATTACCATTCTCAGGCTTGGCTCCCAGCTTTTGAACAGCAGCCATGTTGTGGACACTGATGCCACGCGGGTATCCGGGCCATGAGGTTGGTGTGTTGTCCACTACAATGATATGCTGCAGCCTCGGAACTTCAATTAAGATAGCCTGGCACACACACATATATACACACACGCAAAAATGTAATCATGAGCACAGATATGACAAACGTGCACACGTTGTGTACACATCACCACGTGATGAAAACCAGGTGTCTCCTTAACAAGTAACATGCACATAATCTTCATCAATATTTGGGCTCAGAGGGGATGTGAGAGAGTGAGCAGAGGAGCTGTGTTTATGCCACCTCGATAAAAGGGGAGATGGATTGCCAGAGCACCATTTGTCTTTGGGGATTGAACTTTTCACAAAAGGGTCCTTAACAGCCAGCACGTGCATCTCTCTTTGTTTTTATGACACTGTGATGACACACACACCGCCTCTCAGATTCTCTCTAATGGATGGCAGTGGCTTAGAACCTGCCTTTGTTATAACATTATTGCTCTAGTGAAGAAGTCAAGAGACATTTTGATGTTAGGAACCACCAACAGACTTTGGATCAGTGGTATCACTTAGTTCATGGGGATGAGCGAGTATACCATTATCTGTATCTGAATCTGTTCAACCAACTAAATCATCTGTATCCATATCCATACTTGAAAAGGGCGGGACTTAAATCGGACGTGGGTGGACATAGCTGGAAGCTGATCATTTAAGCCTGAAATTAACACAGGTTGATCAGAAGTTGCTTTATTTATCATTTGGGCTCAGAGTTGAACTAAAAATGTATCGTCCCAGAATTGTATCGTGTTGGATCGTCTTTCTGCATACTGGAATGGATACTGGTTGCAGCATCAACCCTATTAGTTTTCATTTGCAGGTAGAGTTTGTCAACCTTTATAAAGACTAAAATGAAAGAAAATGTGCCTTGAAATTCAACATTTTCATTATGGCTGTGTATTATACTATTATTTGCTTGTTATTACGGTATGACTCAATTAACCCTGCGCAGTTGCACATGAAAAGTCTGTGGTTGGGTGATGCTGAAAGTTTATAATCAGCTGACCAAGTGTAGCTGCTGCTTCTGTCGAGGCAAAATTAATTCAAATGTGTGCAGAGAGAACAATATCACATTATCAGTTTGTGTATCGTAGGTGTGTATTCTTACCTTGAGTCTCGTCTCCAGGAGCTCTCTGCTGGTGATGATGTGGGAGACCTGAGACTCATTCAGCCCGTGAGCAATGGCTGGACCTCCCAGTGTGGAGTAAAGGGTAACCACTGCAACACACAGCCATAAAAACAATAATGCACATTAAAAAATATTCTTGTTTTTCGTCAGTATATTTACAAGCCAGTCATGTAACACAGTTAATCATTACTAGACAAAATGTAACTGCAATGTAGAGAGAACAGATATCTGTAAGCTGACCCAAACAAAGACTGACCAAACTGAACTTACTTTATGATATAGCCATGGTTACTTTTGCAACGGATGACTATAACACAATAATCTAAAGAGATGCTCTCTATTGTTGACTCCAAACTTGTTTGAGGATCTTGTACCAGAGGCATTCAAAGTTGTATTGTCCTTCAGTCAAAAGTTTACATTCTTACCAAATTAGGCTGTTACTGGTTATACTTCAGTTATTGGAATAAACGGACAATTTATTGTTTTTCTTTGATCCGGCTTGCTGCCCACAATGAACTGTGTGCCTTTTTCCCAAAATGACAACCAGATGTCTAAGCCTAATTTAAGGGAAGTACCACTAAAATTAATGTTGTGTCAACATCGGAGGTTGGAATTTCCTGGTTGAAATTTCCAACTTCTGACCTCCAAGTGAACAGAAAAACTTGGCTGACTGTTGCAAAATTATGTCTCTTTGGCAAGTGTACACTCACGTGAAAAGTGCAGCTTAGCGTATGTACACCAAACAGAGGAGGAAAAACAAAACATGAGGGTGCAGACACATTAAACATATTATTTTATGGCATTTTTATACTTAGAAATACATCCTAACACCTCACCATGGGTGCCACCGTCGTTGTGTGACGCCAGATAAATGAAGCTCCACGTGAGTTCAATCAGGGAGACTAACTTTTCATACACCTCTCTCCCTGCTCACTCCATTCACCTGACATGGGCGTTTCTTCATGTACTCTATCCATTTAACCAACCAGATTGTGCCTCAAACACTATCAGCCAATCATGCCTCTGCTTTCAAACTTAAAACCGCTCTCCTCTCTGCTGTCAGTTGTCTTTCCAGGCATTTGCGCGACCCTCCTCCAACCCATCCTCCTCCAGCTCTTCCTCCAGCGGCTACATTCTACTCACCAGAATCAACTCCACCCGCTGTCCACCCTAAGCCCTAAGATTTGAAGGCTTGAAGATTAACTTGCTGAATTGACTGGTTGAGAGTAAAAAGATGGAAAAAATGTACGTAATCCAATCCGATTAAATGCTATCTGATGCATCTGCCAACCTTATGATGATCTGTTTTGTTGAGACTACTGCTTTAGCTGTTTGCATGTTGACTCTACTTATAGTTAATTTCTGAAGCTGTTCTTTGTGGTGGTATTGTGTTGGAAACACATTAGGCTTGACTGCATTATAATGAACATTTGTTGCTTTTTTTTTTCATTTACTCAGATGCAGTAGACCGTGTGTAGATAAATACATCACAGAAATTGAGGACTAAATATCTATGTATTTGTGACTAAATATTAATCCAATTATCCACACTGAACCAACACATTAGATTTCTTGATACTAGCATAGAGTCAACTCCGCGTTTTTTATGTGCGCATGTTTCTGTGTGTGTATTAAGTCATTTTATAGACAATGAAGTATGTGTGAAGATGGACTATGTACGTGCACTGTCTACACCGCTCAGTCCTTCTGGTCTGGCTCGTCTCGCAGTGACGACATCATCAGCCACCTCAAGAGGCCTCAGCACAGCCTTCGAGCCAATGGCACACAGGCTCTCACTGCATGATAAGCTCTTTTGGGGATATAAACAGTACTGGTATGTGAGGGCGTGTGTTGTGACTAAATGCACATGTCTGATGGAGCACTGGTATGTGTGCTTGCATACTTGCGTCCTCTTGGTAGCATCAGCAGTAGGAAGCCATGAGACCTTTTATCATAAAATCAGATATTGTCTATTCAAATGTGCTGATGTGGATATTATACAGTTTAATAATGCTGCATTCTGGTTCTTTTTTACAATTTTTATCTCATTTCACGGAAGAGACATTATTCTCATACTATTGTTGAACGTGCCCTAACAAAACATGGGCTTGGGCTGTTTTAACAGCCTTAACTCTTCTGGTTTGGTGCTGATCAGACCAGCAGGGCAGTGGTGACTTTTCCCCACATCTCTACCTGACCCAGACTTGATCAGCCATTTATCTCCAAAAACTCTGACACTTCAAAGGCCAATATATAGACCTATATATAGACATGGCAATGTCATTTGTTTCTAATATCTTGCACCCCTTCTTTAGAACCAATACTAATCGTGTCACTAGTGTTTGCAACGTTTTTCTATATGTCACTATAAATTGTACTGTTGACGACATTTCACCACCTTTGCCAGGGGACTGCAGATGATAAATATCAAAAGGCAAATTCTGGCATTTTTTCCCACTTGTTACAATGTATTATCATTGATTTATTGCCATCGTCCCTTCTTCAATAAACTTGAGGTTAGGCTAGCTTGGTCAGTTACTCTAGAATTTTTTTTATAGTTGTAGAAAATCACTCAACATCCAGACAGCTATCAATGGATCAAATGTTCTGACAAATAAAAGAAAAAAAAACAGACAGACTGTCACAAACCTCTAATAAGCCCATCCAATCGTTTCATTCAACCGGTATGAAATAACTAGACAGGGAACCTGTTTACCTGCCTGCCTGCACTCTGCTCGTGCACTTATTGTACATGACCAGAGTCTTCCATAAGACTAGGCAAGAGTATTGCTAAAGCTATTAGTGAGCTAGTTGTACAAGAATGGCAGATAAAGTCTGTGAAGGGTATTTTGTATGTAATCATGTGACATCTAACAGAGTTGTATATATGTATGTACTTATTAGACTAATAAAGATAAGAGACATTGTGGAAAGTAGCAACAGATAGGGAGGGAGGCATGAGCAGAGGAGGTGGGATTTTTTTGTTGGGTACTTTCAAAATGTAGCTTGCTCTTGCTGGTAGCTTGACCAACTACAATACACTACACTATACATCAGAGCCCCCCCCACAACATATTTAGGATATAAAAAAATACTCTGCCATGAATAATTTGTGTCTTTTGTGTCTTTTCCAAAGCAAAGTTAAAATACCACACACATCATTCTGTGACACAAGGGACACAATAAGAAAAACACACTTTTGAGTGTGCTTCTGCTTTATTTCTGCGTTTGTGTGTTTTCAAAAGACCAGAGCACCAGAAGCAATTTGGCTTCGGGTCAGCACTCACCTCTGATAAAAAACAGCTGAAGGGGTGAGAGTGAAGAAGAAAGTGAGGAAGGTGACAGGAGGAAACAACAGACAGAGAGAGAGAGGGGGGAAAACACAGAGTAACACAGTCTCTCACACTGACACAGACACAAGGGTTTAAGGGACAGGGCTTAGTGACATCACATTTTTGCGTCATGGAGCTCCGATACTTCCTGCTCTGCTACTGTGTGTGCGAGTGAGTATGATGAGGGCCATGACACCTCCAGCCGTGAGATCTAAACACTCGAGTGGGCCCCAGCTTCACACACTCACACACAAACACACGCACGCACACACACATGTACAACTAGTCATTTTAAAACTGAGACCTTCAGGCTCCATTCGATAGCAGCGGACAAAGAATTTGTGAGATATGCAGCCTTTTGTTAACTTGGTCATTTTGCTTTTTTTCAGTTCAACAAACAGGATCTTTAAAAGGGTCCAAAGAGTCAAATGTCCTTGACAGATTGGAATGTGTAATCCAGGCAAAACTGCAGTTATGAGGTTTTTATATGACAGCATGATGTAGATAATTTATGCTGTTTAAGTACAGCTCTGATTTTTTTAGATAGAGCTCACGAATGATGAGCACATTTGCCTTTTGACAAAGAGGGGACACGTACACACACACACACACACACACACACACACACACACACACACACACACACACACACACACACACAC
>OMLP01011400.1:0-10792 GCA_900302685.1 Spondyliosoma cantharus | reverse complement strand
ATCTTAGCCGCCTCTGTTGACAAGCAATCTCGAATGAACCTGAAGTTTGAGAGATTGAATTTGACCCGGTTACAGACCTTTTTCACCTGAGCCTTGAAAGAAAGTGTGGAATCAACCAAAACACCAAGGTACTTGTATTCAGATACAACCTGTAGCCTCTCCCCTGATACAAAGATATCTGGCTCAACACTAGGACTGTTCTTCTTGGTAAAACACATACATACTGTTTTAGACACATTTAGCTGCAGACAGCATTGCTTTAACCATGCTGTTACATGAGCCATGGAGTTTGAGAGTTTATCAGCAACCTGTGTCATGCTGCTACCATGTACATAAATTACTGTGTCGTCAGCATACATTTGGATGTTGACGTCAGGATATACATATGGTAAGTCATTGATATATAATGTAAATAGCAAAGGGCCCAGTATGGATCCTTGTGGGACTCCTGTGGACAGACGAAGGGCAGCTGATTGATGATTCTGTACCTGAACAGACTGAGATCGATTTGACAAATATGATTCTATCCACTTAAGTGTATTTGAACAAAAATTAAAACGAGCTAACTTTGACATGAGAATTCTATGATTAACAGTGTCAAATGCCTTCTTGAGATCAAGAAACACAGCTCCAACAACACCACCTTTATCCAATAGAGATTTGATTTTTTCTATTAAAAAACAGTTGGCTGTTTCAGTTGAATAATTGGCTCTGAAGCCGAATTGCATTGGGTGCAGAGTAAAAGAGCTATTGTTTAGATGGCAGGTGATTTGTTCAGCTACTACTTTCTCTGCAACCTTTGACACTGTAGGTAGGATACTGATAGGTCTGTAATTGCAGGTTGAAACAGGATCTCCACATTTAAATATTGGGACGACAACAGCCGACTTCCAAACACTCGGAAACAATCCCTGAGAAATCGAGAGGTTAATAATTTTGGTGATAGGATTAGTTAGTGTTGTACTGAGCTCTTTGAGCATAACTGCATCCATACCAAATATATCCTTTGCTCTGGATTGTTTCAGAGATCGAATCATTCTGGCAACCTCTGATTCAGTGACATTCCTTATGCTGAAAGCAGGTTCTATTGTATTAACTGGACAAACATTAGTGTACTCAGATGAAAAACACTCTGCAATAGTAGCCACAGAATCGATAAAGTAGTGGTTAAGAGCTTCCGCTACTTCCGCAGGATCGTTTGTAAGCATTCCATTTATTTTAAGTTCAAGCAGTTTCTTCTCTTTATTTTGACATCCTGTTAATTTTTTTAACTGGTTCCAGATAATTTTAGTGTTACCTCTTGCCTTTTCTATTATGGTCAAGAAAAAATCTGCCTTTGCTTTTCTTAGTTTCTTTACCACTTTGTTCCTTAGACTAGCAAAGTGTTGTCTGTCATGACTCATCTTAGTTTTTATTGCAGTTTTTAAAACAAGATCCCGTTCTTTCATTAGTTTTAAAATGTCTGCATTTATCCAAGGGACAGTGTGTTTGTTATTTTTGCACCTAAATTTGCAGTTAAAATCTTTAATAATGCTCTCCAGTTTATTTGAGAATATTTGACTATCTTCTTCATGGTCTATGCCCAACAGTAAATTATCCCATTCAATCTGTTCAACAGCACTTTTAAAGTTCTCCTGTTTGTTTTTGGGGATTCCAAAAGATTCATATTTCTTGGCACTAGGGCTAAACCGCTTATTGCTTAGTTTCCAACTGGTTTTTGCTTAAAGGTTTGTTGAGGTCTAACAAACCTGTTGAATGCATTTCCTTTCTCACAGAAGAACTTTTTAAAGATGTAATTCCTGGGATATGAACGGTGACATGCAGTCACAAACTAAATGCTCCATAGCTCTACTCATGTTCACTGGATCCCTCTAGCTTCTGTTGTTTCTGCCCAGCTTCAGCAGGTCTGTTCACTGAATTACATATTTTAAAAAACATTTACACATCACCCAATTCCCATCATCATTTGGAAGGTCAGTCAAACTTTGTAAAAAATGTATTAAATTGTTACAAATTTTACATTTTAAAAGTTTCAGTTTGAGTCAGAATTTATTTTTAATTTTTTTTATGTTTCATTCCCCTACTGAGGGGAAGTTATATTAGTGAACTTACCAGGTATGTATTATTCATGTTGTCTGTTAATTAGCTTATAGCTCAGTTAAGAAGCTGCACACTGTCAAATAAACAAAGACATTTCAAATCTGTTACTTGGTAATTTCCACCTACTTGTCCTGAAATTTGTGGACCTACAAAAAATGTTACCCCGTCGACCGTTGTTCTGCAGAGCTTTTAAGCATCTTTTTTGAAGACAACCTCTGTTCGGCCGATTTTAGTTATACCTGAACGTCAAGCGCATACTCACCAACATACACTCTAAAAACAAATGCCTTGGCTCAATAAAAAAAATAAAAAATCAACGCAACAGTTTGCGTCTATCTTTTTTAAGTTATGACAACTTCTAATGAAATTAAGTTCAACCAATGCATTACTTTGTGTTAGGGGAATTAGCCTTTTCTCTACAATCAAAGGTATTTTTAATTACCACTTAATAATTTGTAGCATCAACACAAGTTTTTTAAGTTGATTTCTCATAAAAATTAAGTTGTTCCAACTAATTTTCAACATTAATTAAAATGATTTGAAGTGTTATATACTTAATTACGATAACTACGAACAGGCGTTTTCAAGTTGAAAATGGTTAAAACATTAAGTTGCTCCAATTACATTTTCTTCAGTACTTTTTAGCCTTTTCATGCTAGTGTTCATGTAGCTTTTAAGAAATTAATTAAAATAACAACAAAAGTGTTAAGACGATTAACTTTTTTTATTTTGCACTATAGTTGTGTTGTCTATTTGAACGCACAATTTTAAAATCTTGAAAAAAACATATGTAAATTGCCCCACAAATTATAAATAAACAAATTGGCCATATTGCCTTGTGAAATTAAGTAGTAAACATACTCAATTATGCCATCACATAAAAGTTAAAGACTTTTACATATTTAAAACCACAGTGCCAAAGGTGTAAAATGTGTAAAATCTTGTTAACTCCAATTTTAAAATTTCTTTGTAAAAAAATTTGGAAGCATTTTGTAAACATTTTCTGAAACCACAGTAACAAAGTTCCAAGCAAGTGCCCATTTAAATATTAACTTTCAATGGCCACCAATCTTCTCAAGGTCCTTCAACTTATTAAAAACACAATATAGTGAAGACCTTTTAGATCAATTTAACCAAAATGAATGTCGCAGCAGTATTTGAAACAGTATGAAATAAGTTAACACAATGCTTGCTCGTTCATCAGTAGACTCTTGGAGAATAGAATAGAATACATGTTGGTGGGGTATAAAAGACTGAGCCGGTTCTAAGGGTAGTATAAAAGATTTTGGAACGAATCTTGATACATCTTAAACAATTTTGACCCCCTCAAAACCTGAGTCTCCATGGAGATAACAGCCAAAGCCAAGTAACATGTATTCTGACCTTTTCTAAAATTGTTATACCTAAGCTGTTAACATGCTAACAGCTTGTAAGACCACAACATTCCTCCAAAACACAACAACTGCATTCTCTGTATCTTACTCTGTAGCAGTCACTCTGTGGGCTAAAATATGTATTTATTTAAACATCAACTGCTTTGTAAACTGTCAAGACAATATTTATTGAACATACAGCATATCTAAGCAACACGACAGAGAATCAAACTAAAATGTTGTTTTGCGTTCCCTTTCCTGTTACACTATCAATTTAGCCTCTTCAGTGGACTGCAAAATACAAAACAACATAATCTAAATACAATCTGATAGTGCTGTAAAACAAGTGGAATCTTCACAATATGCTGTTCTTGAGACCCATTACTTTTGCACTGGTTTTCAGTCCATCAAGCTCAAGGAACAGCTTCTGAAACACTTCAAAAGTATATTTAAGTTCCTTGCGATAGCTCAGATTCAGGGCATATATTATGCCCATCAGCAACCACGGCACCTTAGGATATCCATTCCCTCCAGGATTTTGGTTCCCTCGACCACAATGGTTATTCTCTTGTGGTCAGATCCTGGTGTTCAAGGAGATTATACTGGCACTGCAACACTGACAAGTGAAAGAGACTTTCTGCAGATCTGATTCTTTCCTGAGTTTCTTGAGAGTGATTTCTTGATAGATGTGATCTAAGGCTACCCCATGTTTAAAGGAACAAGCACAATGAAGACATGGCAGAGGTTGCCCACCATGACCATGGCGTAACCTGTAATGTCAAGAGGTTTCAAATTTACACATTTGGCACCCCCAGACCATTTTTTTTTTGAGATATAGGCCAACTTAACAAAACACTAATTGGCCTTGTGACAGTACAGTCATCATGAATGATGATGAAAAGTCTTAGCGTCAAGTAGATAAATGACTGACAGGATCACATTAACAGTATTTTACACATCATGACATCTTGACATCTACACATTTTTACATCAAAAAATGTAATGCAGCCATTTAAGATGTATCACAATAGTAATCAAAATTAGCAAGAACGACAACAAATAAACACTCTGCCTTTACTACTTTTATCCTTTTCACAGAACGATCCACAATCCAAAGGCTGCTAATTGTTATCAAACAGCAATTTGTCTACAGTGAAACTAAAAGGCTATCTATGTGATTGACAACATATTTTTTTAAATGTGACTGTGAGCGGATTTTCCTCCCGCACAAATGATAAGCCCTCTCTGGCTGAGCAGATTTGTCAAATGAATCCTCTGTTTGCCACTGTTTTGCTAAACTAACTGGTAGGTTGGGGAAATTACACTGCTTAATATGAGCTACATTCCGTGAACAGTATTAGCATGTGTAGCCTAACCTACCAGTCAGTCCACTACTGGTCATATCACAATTCAGAGTTTTCCCAAATTCATTGCTTTAGTAGAATTAACATTTAAAAGAAATCGTACTCACTGTGAAAACGTCCATTGTATTTGTTCAGCATCCAGGCTTAACTTTCTGAACTTGTCCAGGCATGTTCAGTCGGTTGGGGGGTGGGGGGGTAGCAAATAATGTTTGCTACTTAAAAGCTTTATCTAAATCAATAAATTAGAATTTTTATTTTGTAACAATGCATTTAATTAAGTGGTGGTAACAGGCACCCTGAATTACTGTTTAGAGTGTACGAAATATGCAAATGTCTCCACTCGATTATTTGTAATTGACCAGACAAGTCATCCAACAAAAGCTAATTTGTTCCCTGTGACCTGTGACCCCACATTAGGTCCAGAGTGGTCTCTCTGCATAGGCAACAGATGTTTGTATTTGTTGGTGAGATTGCTGTGTTGTTTGCAGCTCTACAGAGACCTCGCTCGTCTCTGCGGAAACACAACCCTCCGGCCGGAGTCCATCTATTCTGCTCCCGGCACACACACGGAAAAAAAACACTAAAATGAAATAGGAGTTAACAAACATTTGACTGCCTTTCACTCTGTGAGCACCAAACATCCTGTCTAAAATAAATTGAAAGCTTTAGAGATGGTTGTCTAGCAACTGGGGCTCGGTTTCCAAGCCTGGCATTACAGCCAGTTATGGCGGGCAGGAGAGAAATTGGCATGTTTTTTTTGTTTTTTTTTTCTCCCCTTTTTCTGACTGCTGAATATCATTTCTTTCCCCCAGAAGCAAATCAGCCCTCACCGGAAGATCCAACAACACTGTCGATGTCTGACTCTCACCAAACATGAATGATAAGTGATCAAAAACACTGCAGCAAAGTTGATGAACAGAATCTCTTAAAATTGCTGTTTTTTAGTTCTGTGAGGCTTTTGTTCGTGTTTGTTTCCCGCTCCATCGTCTCCTCTGTAATAACATAAATCAAATGGTTGTTTTGATGAATGTTACTACAGACACGACTCTGTCACATCATCTTCCAGTTTCTCATATTACCGTCTCTCACGCCGGGGCTCTCAAAACACGATCCAGAAGTTTTGTAGCGAAGGAAAAAAAAAGAAATAAAAAACTGCAAACAATCCCGGAGTTAATGCAGTTTTTCACAATTAGATTTGGGCAGACGTGTTTTGCAGCCCCACCTAGCTGCTGGGGGGACACTGATGAAAACTAATGCTGTAATTCTGCTCAGATATTGCCACCTGACTATTAGATTTTGCCCTTTCTCTTGTATGGAGGCCAATGTGCTTGTTGGTTAACTGAATTAGCTTTTGTGTGTTATTGCTTTACGTTCTCACCCAGAGGACAGTTTCAATAATCAGCTGAGGAGGAGGAGGAGGTGGAGGAGGAGGTGGAGGAGGAGGTGGAGGTGGAGCTTGAGTTGAAGGGGGGGGCAACCAGCCCACAGGGCCGTGAATGAATCAGCTCAGCTCTGTGTGGAACAACAGAAACACTCTCAGTTCAATCAGTTTCTACCTCCCTGTCGTGTGTTTCAACAAAGACACACATTTAAGTTTAAATAATAAATCTGATTAGTTTTAAACATCTTTTTAAAGTTTCTCAGTACTGCTGAACTACAAACATGGAAGCTGAAGTGCCACACTAATTCCAGTCAGGTTTAAAGTCAGATGAGTTTTCACACTGAAGAAGAGACAGAAGCTTCCTGATGTCTGTGTGTGCTAAAAATGGACACTTATAGTCAAAGTGCAGTACTTGTCCTGGTGTCATACTTCATCTTTGTACCGTCCAAAGCCTCTCCAGATGATGTGGTGGAGGAGATGTTGCTGCAGTTTTTCCTTTAACTTTAACTTCCTTTCTCCTTTAACTTTAACTTACTATCAGTAAGGGCATTTTAAGGGTCTTTTGTTTGGTGAATAGTTCATATTGAATCTGTTTGAAATGTAGTTTATAAGTGCATTATACTGTTAGTTGTAATTTTCCTCTGCCACTCTAAAGATCAGCTTGACCTATCAGTAAACTAAGGTAACATTAATGTTATGTTGTTTAGCTACAAAAATGGAGGACGGCAGCAAGCAGAGCCGTCCTGAGCGGCATAAAGAGGAAAATGATCCCGGAAGTCATTCACTTTCTATTGGGAGCCAGGCGGAGAAGGAGGGAAAAGTGGAAAAGCCAGAGGCGGGTGGAATGGGCAGATTGGGAGGAAAAAAAAGTTAAAAAACCTCCAACTTTATGTAATGAGCTATGACACGTCTCGGTGGAAAAGGTGGAAAAGCCATGTGATAACCAATGGGGATGTCTCATTCTGCTGTCGTCCCTCGGTCCGGTCGGTCCCAGAGAACAACCCGCGTAATTTTGGTTACTACCAAACATTTGTTCCGAGATGGCGCTGGAAATGTTGATTGTTGCCGTAGCAGAACACCCGGTCCTGTACGATTTGACCCTGTTCACGTATAGTGATCAATTAAAGACGGCCGATGCGTGGAAGAAGGTTACTGTAGTCATTGGCTTGCCTGGTGAGCATTTAATTGTGTAATATGTTTGTAAGAAAGGAGAGAAATTATTGCATACAAGCGTTGCAACGTATGTTAGCATGCTATCAGTCCTTGCTTAATGTGAATGCAGGATGACTTCTTCTTCAAACCATTTTATCAACGAACATTCTGAAGGGCGACAAAAGCGACATAAGCGACTGGTGTGGAGGGGACAGGGCGGACAAGGCGTATTTCCCTCTTTGTGCGCTTTTGGTCTGAACGCACAGCAACTGAGACAGCGGAGCGGCGCCAAGTGTACAACCTGGTTTGACTGCATATTATTCACCACACGTGGCTTCAGCAGGTCGCCTGCCACGAGCTTGTGTAAAACAGTTGTCACAGACGAGATGGAAAGTAAGGAAGGGGAGACAGGGATGTAGGAAGAAATAAGATAAAGGTCATATTGATTACATTTTTATATAGATTATTATAAATTATTCTTAAAAATAACACATCAAGAATCAAGACTTCTCACAGTTGGTTTGAGCGTCTAAGGTTTGAGAGCCAATAGGATAACTCTGCTGGTATCCCATGGTATCTGTATCTCGTGAGTGATCAACAGTCTTGGTAGTTTCCTGTTTGCTTAAAAAAAAATGTCAAATTGTTTCTACTGTATACAGCACACTATTTAAAGACATTTGAATGAATCTTGTTTAATTTCCAATTTGTTCAATGTTGAATTTTGCGATGAAGATGAAACACGCCTGTTTGTCTGCGCCTTGTCAGCCTCTTGGACAGTGCAGTTTTTTCTCTGGAGCTAGCAGAGCAGCAGAGAGATGTTAGCAACTCATTTTTTATTTCCAAACTAGGAGGAGACCATTCAGTTGTTTAAGTCCTGCAGTGTGCGCTGATCAGCTGGTCCTGTTTGTTCGCTGCTTCACTAACTGTCCGAGTGACTGCCTAGAAAGTTAAAATACACACTTGTGGAGTGGTTAAAATATTCTCGCAACCGTTTATCTTTTTGAAGATAAAGTAAATGATTGTGTGCAAGCTGCAGATGTGTCCCAGTGCTGCGCTGCCTTCGCAGCTTTTTTAGAAAATTTTGGACATTTGTGAATTGATTCTGAACTGTAGGAGTTATCAACTTTAATATGACGATGGTAAAATGGACTTGCATTTCTATAGCGCTTTTGTTCTCTACAACACTTGCCACATTCACCCATTCACACACTAATGGCAGAGGCTGCCATGCAAGGTGCTAACTGCACAAAAGGAGCAATTTGGGGTTCAGTATCTTCCTCAAGGACATTTTAACATGCAGCTCAGCTCAGCTCAGCCCGGGGGAGCCAGGATTCAAACCAGCAACCTTCCGATCACTAGACCACCCACTCTACCCCCTGAGCTACAGTCGCCCCAGGTAAAACAAGAGCAACTGTTTTAGTACAATTATTAATCTGCAAGCATCCTGCAAACATCTGTTTACAGTCGACAGGGGGCGCCAGAACCAACGAAAAAGAAACTTCCTTGCTGCTTTGATTTAGTCATTTTCACAGTTACAGCTGCACAAACTCAAAGACACAGTCAGTTGAGTCCACAAACAGACACACTGACAGTTTTAAAGGCTGAAGTAGAACTCAGTGGTAGAATCAGCCATGTTCAGGTGAGCATGTCTTGTCATGGTGAAACACACACACAGAATAAAATCAGATTTAGTTCTCTGCTCCGAGGCTCTGCAGCTGCTGCCAACTGTGGAAGATGACGTGAGGCTTTCTGGCTTTCACTTTAAGAGAAACACTCGAGAGCTGTCCTGCTTCGCTGCGAGCGAGGCGACACTTCGACAGGCTTCTCATCGAGCCGGAGGAGGATAAACAGCGAGCTGAAAACCTCGCAGACAGCCTCTCACCTTAAAAACACACCTGAGGTGGCAGCCGGGGCTCCTCTGAGTCAAACGGCCTTTTAATCTAGCTGTGAGGCACGTCACGCTCGCTGTAGTCGTCAGCCACACCGCCAGCCGTTTTAATCATGCCGGGGATGTATGAAGTGGCTGGGCCCGAGGCCGGGGAGCGGGGGTCCGCCGGGGGACAGATTGTGTTCAGATTCCCTTCAAAAGGTTGAGCAGACAGAGCGGAGGATAATGAGAATTCTCATTACAGAGCAGGTGGGGAAGTGTGCGTTTTGTCATCGCTGTGACAGACGTGGAGCCGGGTCACGACTGGTGTCGGTCGCCAGACGAACGCTCGCTGCCGTCATTATGTGTGGGCGGCAGCCTCGGAGCCGCCGGCCTTTTGGCCTCTGATTGTTCAGGCTTTCCACCAACAACACAGAGCCACAGCAATTACCCACAGTTCAAAGCGTGCGTGTAACAGGAAGGACAGCTGTCCGTCGCACATCCTCTTTGAAGCTCTGTGTCTTAGCAAAGCGAGCAGACTCGGAGACGCTGTCAGAGGTTTGATGTCATGTGGCCGCAGCTCGTTACCCTGTAGAGACGACAGAACAGGATTCATATACATCCAGCCTCAGTGAGTGAACAGAGCTGCTAACAGGAGCCACCAGGGGGCGCTCAAATGAACCAGTCACTGTAGCTGTCCACAGCCTCAACCGGGAGTGAAGACACAGATCAGCTCCTCCATGTGACTGACCGGTCGGATTTAAAGGTCACGGAGCATGAAGCCACGTGTGAAACAGGCACAGGTGGAGAGTGACTGAATACAAGCTGTACTTTGTATATTTATACATTATTGTTCTTTCACAGAAAACATATTCATTTGTAACAAACTCCAGTTCAGTGACGGATGTAACTAAGTATAATTTTTGAGGAACTTTACTTGAGTATTTCACTTCTTATATACTTCCACTCCATGACATTTTGGAGGTAAATAACGTACTTTTACTCCACTATATTTATATGACTTTAGTTACAAGTTACTTTACAGATTACATGCTGTATCAGAGCCAATTTTAAAATAATTATCTGCAAATCACTGAACTGAATGCTGAATAAATGACCTGATGATCAGTTGACCCACAGTATAGAAGTAAATATGTGTATGAAACTCTACTTTTACCTTTAAAATAACAGCTTCACACTCGTGTTGATGGTTCAGTGTCTTGATGGCGTCTCTGTCACTTGTTTCTGCTCTGTGTAACTTCAGTGAGAGGATCACAGCGTCACATACATGTTTTCAACACATCACACTGTTTTGATGTCATGATTTGTTTGTTGTCAACACTTGACAAATGTTATGAGATGTATGAGATATGAATTTACGACAGGGACTGTGGGGGCGCCAAATAACACAAAATGGCAATTTCTACATAATGTTGAGTCTTAAAATATCAGATATTAAATATACTTAAAGCCATTCAAAGAAGCTTTATTGGCATGGGCAACAGACATTTACAAAACGAATGTACATAAACAGAAGAAATTAAATTTTTGCTGT
>OMLP01011398.1:2358-15869 GCA_900302685.1 Spondyliosoma cantharus | reverse complement strand
ATTACCAGTCACCAGAGGGTTACTGCGGCCGCCACTGAAGGTGTGCTATGTGTGTGTGTCTGCATGTGTGCGTGTGCGCGCGCGCGCGTGTGTGTGTGTGTTCAGTAAATCACTTCCTCCTGTTCAGCTCTGCGTCTGTTTTTATTGGCACAGCTCCAACACCTTTTAATATACAAACTACCTGTCAGTGCTCTGACCTGCTTTCCTTTCCTCCTTTCCCTTCATCCTCCTCTCCTCATTGCCACCTTCCTTTGCTCACATATCTCCTACTTCCTGTCTTTCAACTTTCTCCTTTTATTGTTTCAGACCATTTCCCTTGTTCCCCATTTTCCTTGTTTTCACCCTACCTATACTCTACCTTCTCTCATTGCTATTTTTGTTTCTTCTTGCCCCAGCTTCTACTTTCTGTTTTCAAATACATTTCAAAGTACTGAATGAATGGTGGGAGACAGAGAAAATCTAAGTCCTTTGAGAGGGGACGCTTTTGTGAAATCAAGGACATAACAAAAATACAAGATACAAGCAGGTAGCGAGAAAGAGAAGTAACAGAAAGAGCAACAATACAGAGAAAGATGAGGTGGTAGATCATAGGGAGACCAAAATTATATGAGAGTGGAGTGCAGCTAGCACAAAGAGCAGAGAAAGCGATGGGTTGAGAAAGAAAAGAAAAAAAGGCAGAGACAGTGTGGGATAGCAGAGAAGAGAGGCTGAGAAGTGGAGGAGTCTATACTCGGATCAATGGATGGCCTGTCCTCTGCTGTGTCTGCATTTCCTCTGGCTCGCACAATAAGGCCCTCTCACTACGCCGAGGAAAGAGTGTGTATATGTGTGCATGTTTGTGCATGTGTGTAAAGGAGAGAGTGTCGTTCAGAGAGAAAATGACCCCTTTGCACTCTGGTGTTTCCTTAATATCGGAGGTCAATGGTCGGTCTTCCGATGGAAGTTTCAATCTGTAGCCTCTCGCAGGGCCCGTGGAAGTGCATCTAATCTGTACAGGGAGGCCTTTATCTCTGTCAGTGTGAATCTCCAGAGGTTTTTATCTGCTCAGTGTGAGTGTGAAAGTGTTTGTCTGTGTCTTAGTCCTGCCATATAGACTACAGGCAGTGCCTCTTTTTCCCTGTGAGATAGGCTCCAGCTCTCACTGGACGGGAATATGCAAGTGTATGGATATCATGGCTGACCATATCAGCAATGCTAATGGATATCAAGCTAAATGGATGGACGATTCAGGCTTCTACTTTTCAGAGAGTGGATGTAAGCACAATTGCAAGTGCACGCTCGTGGGAATTTGGATGACCTGATGAGCAACTGCAGTCTGTGCACAATGTGACACGCACAGGAAAAGCAGGTTGAGGCAGGGTGAATACATTATTAGTGGGGGGAACGCAGAATCAGCAGGTAAAAATCGGTGTGAGCTTCAGTAACGACACATCAGCTGCTCACGGCCAAATTAAGTGGTGATTGATTTGTGAGCAAAGATCATCCGTTGGTCATGACTTCAAAATGCAGCGCTCATCTTGTATAAAGTTAGACTGAAGAGTGGAGCTGCAACTAACAATTATTTTGGTTGTCGACTAATCTATCGATTATTTTTTCGATTAGTCGATTAGTCACGATTATTTTGGCAGCATCTGTTTCGACTTTAGTTTTACCACATATTCTCAAAGCAAATTAAAAACCCATTGTCATTAGAGATCTGTTGCATTTTTAATAACTTTGAATTTTAATAAATCACTTTTTGGTTGCACCCTAATGGATGAATATGTCTAAAAAATGCAAATCCATTTCAGTTTGATTTGGTCATAGGTTTGTAGGCTACTACAAAGTAGAGTTTAGATTCTCTGCCCCAGCCTGTTTTTTTTTTTTTAATAACTCAAAATAATAACTGTTTCCAGCTACAAGATGCAACTCTCTCTCCTCCCTCCATTGTCGTTTGTGTAGCTGCATGGTGTTACACGTGAGTGTCCTCATGCTGAAAACGTGACTTGTTGCACACATGACATCACTCCCTGAGACGCAAGAAGAAAGCAAACATATATATTCTTACTATGGAAAATGACAAAAATAATAGTAACGCACAGTGACTTGAATAAGTAACTTTAATCTGATAACTGGTTTGGAAATATTAACGCGTTAGTTTACTCATTACTGAGAAAAGTGGTCAGCTCATAATTACAGTTTGTGTCTGGCCGGGCCAGGCCAGGAGTCAACATGCTCGGGGGGCGGGACGGGTCAGGCTTGATTTTCTGGGCTCGATCTAAGCTCTTCTACAGAGTCACACGTAAATTTAATATCATATAATGAAGATAGGAGTTTACCGCCCGAAAATGTTCCCACACTTTGGATGTGTTTGGTCTCGCTTTCCTGCTCTCCTCAACATGTTCCACCATCATTCATATTCTTCTTCTGCTGCGTCTGCTTCTACTTCTGCGGAACCATCTTCTTCTTCTATGCCACACTTTGATGTGCATTCTAGTAGCGGTGCTAAAGCGATTTGCTCTTGCTCATATCTTTTATTTTTTAAAATGATGATAATAATAATAATAATAATAATAATAATAATAATAATAATAACAATAATAAATATGAAGCATTGACGCAAAGATTTCGACACATTTTTATTGTCGACGTAATCGATTTTGTCGACTAATCGTTGCAGCCCTACTGAACACTGATACCATTATACGATGTGGGGCTGCAAGTAACGATTATTGTCATTTTCACAATTAATTGATTAATAGTTTAGTCAATAAATATTATACAATTGTGAGAAAATGGTCACCACAATTTCACATGAAAATTTTGTTAGAAAAACTGCTTATTTTTTCCAACAACCAACTGTTCAATCCCGGAGACCTAATTTACTATCTTGAATGACAAAGAAAAAGAGCAGACCCTTACATTTAAGAAACGGGAACCAGCAAATGTTTGATATTGGATATATGGTTTTAGCCATTTCTCCAAGCATAAATGTCAACCTACTTAATTCTACTCGACTCATCGACTAATTGCTGTTATAATACAATGACAACGCAATTTCACTTATAAACTCAATAAAAATGTTTTACATTTTTTTTCAAGTTATGCATTCTGAAAAAAACCATGAGTAATTGTGCAAAAAAAGGGGGTTTTAATAGCTTTATATGATGCTAGAAATATTACTTTCTATTCTTTAATATCGAATTCCCAAAATTAACTTTTCTGCCAACAATCAATTTTGTCACAATTTAATGCTGGATATCTCATAACACTGAGGTCAAATTGATTGTACTGTTCTGCCACTGCTTAGCCTCAGCAGGCCTTTAGCAATTCTACATGGTTTCAGTTTATTTTTGGAGACAAGTGATTTTCAGACAGCAGACTGCTCGCAGGTTGCAAGGGCACAATAACACAAGGCTGTGGTGGTGCTTCAGAGTCGTACAAGGGTATCAGCTCACAAGGGTGTGTGGGAGAGAAAATGGGAAAGAGAGATAGGGTGAGACAGTGGGTGACGAGGCGTGTGCATGTGTGTCCTCCAGCAGCCATGATGCATTAGTGTAACCTGATCCCTCTCCTCCCCTGTGAGCCCTAACCTTGAGACAGACAGAGAGATGCAGGTTGCAAAGGCACATTCTTTTTATAAATGAGGCTGTTGGTCTTCATCACTGGATGTGTCTAATATTAGATAACATAACTCGAAAACGATATTGTTGGGTGTCAGTTGGGCTTGTTGCAGTTCAGTGGCGTCACTCAATTTCTGACAATGCAACATAATTGCAACATTAATGATGTTTGTTTTTGTGGCGTATTTAAGAATACACAATTCAGCAAATTAATTGACTGATTAACTTTTTTAATTCTTGTGTGACTAAATGACTTAAATGTAAATGTTAAGCTTATATAGGTCTATAAATACAAAATGTCCAAAATTGGCAACATCTTGACTCTTAAATTAGGATCTATAATGAAAGTGTAAGGTGGTAATGATGATTATGGTGATGATGGTAAGTTATATGATGTGTAATCCTTAAATTTTATTTTGATAATGCGAATTTAACTCATGTCATGTGCCAAGTGGACACTATTCTCAAGACGAAACAGTAAAATTTCATGACTTGGGGTTTTAACACATCGTTTTGCCATTATTTGCCTTAACACCACTATCATTTTCAGTATATGTTTAAACAAAGAACCACACTGCATTCTGAATATTCCATATTAGACTAAGTTGAAATTACTGTTCATTTTTTACTAGTCTTTCAGTCTGTTATGTTATATGTATTGTGTATATTCTATTAAGTATTGTGACCCACTGATCATCAGAAAGCAATTTAGTAAAATTCTGCATTAAAAGCGTAAAACCTTCCTTGTCCTTTCACACTTCAAACCAGATATAGCGTTTGAGGCAAAGATCCGTGTCATTACATCCTTTGGCTTCATTGTGAAAAAAACTGTGTTATGCCTCAGAGTCATTTCTTTCATTAAGGAACCTGGGTCATTACTGGCCCAAGTATAACGAAACTCACAATTGAAATTCTTCATCTCGAATACATTTAATAATAATGGGGTATTATTCCCCATCTTATTCGTCACATTAAATAATACTATTCCCAGAGCCCATTAAGAAACTTAATCATCAAGGGGCTGAAATACACTGCAGAGAGATAATTACAGTTGATGATATTCACAGATAAGTTATAGATGATAAGATGATTTTTTTTTCTTCTTTTTTTTCTTTCTTTCTTTTAGTTTTACTTTATGCACTTTCTTCTGCAGATATCAGGCTCACTGCTATCTGTCTTAGTTAAGGATTGGAAAGTACTGGGAAGCCGGCAATTGAAAAAAAAAAGTCTGAAGAAGAAAGAGAAGAAGATAAAAAGAGGTGAAATGGGAATTTAAAAAAAAGACAAAAGGTATAAAAATAGACATGTGGGAGGCTGAACAGTGAATCATTTACAGATATACGCAGGGTAAGGTCATCAGGGTTTAAATATTCATTATGGGTGTCAAGTCGAAGCTTTTAGATCTTATGGGATATGGTTTCGCTTCTCGCCACATTTCATGTTTATGTTTGCTGAATTATGCATCAAAACGGATGTTATAAATACTCCTCTTTTTTGTTGTTGTTTCTATAAGGAGGAGCGCTTCCATGGCTATAACACTGCCGGAGGCTCGGGGTTAAATCCCACTGGAGTCATCCTACTGTGAAAGTGCATGGACTCAGGCCATATCAAGGCACACTGGGAAAAAAAAAACCTCCACTGAACAGTACATATATTCTTGCCTTATTAGATACTATAGAGACGGAAAATACCAACATGACAGGCTGACATTTACATCTGAGGCATTTAGCCGGCACAATGCACAACAATTGGCCGCCTGACACTTAAACAGGACACCTGACATTTTGATGTCCATTTTAGGGATCAAATGTGTGATCTTTCAGGTACCATAAAGGATGATTTCTCTCTTAAGTTGAACATTTTGCATTTAAGAGGTTTAAGCTTTCAAGTGCAGAGTAAGCTGCTAGTAGACATTTATTGTCCCACTAGCAGACATTTCTACATGATTCAGAGGTTACACCGACTGTGTTGGGATGTTTTAGGGTAATGGGAAGGTTAAGTCTCTCAACTATGGAAATGCCATGTCGTCAAAACTATAAAATGTTATAAGGTTTAATTTAGGGAGGCGATATAACTGGTTGAGGTCATGTTAAAGTCAAGTATTACAATTGGGTTTTAGGTATCACATCAGGGAGGGTTTGAAATTGAAAAGTGAACTCTTTATTGTTCACTTTGCTAACTAAAGGCAACAAACACCCACTTACTCCATTTCCCCTACTATTTTTTAAATTCAGTCTGATGATAAAATTATTTTACCACCAAGTTAGTGGAGGGCTAAAAGGAAAGTTAGCTGGACAAGGCCGCACAATGTAAAAGCTATGCAGCAGATAAGAGTAATTTTATTCCCATGAAAGTCAGCACTACTGAGCATCTTTCATATGAACAGGGCACCACTTCCGACTCTTTATCAGTATTTCCCCATAATAGATCCATGGTTTCCTCTCTGCTTCATCAGGCAACTGCTATAAGGTGTAGCACAACAACTCAATTTAACAATAAATACACTCACCATCGTCAATGTTAAGTCCATCTGCTGGTAAATAATATTTAGTCTTAAACGTGGCTGTTTTCAGTGGCTATTTCTGCTGTTTTACTAGTCTGTATTGTTGCATGTATACCTCTTAGAAGTCCTTTCCCTGTAGTCCAACACTTGCCCTTTTCCTCACCTCTCTTCTACAGTTTTTCCATCTGCATTATTCTTCTCTGCTCTGTTCCTCCTGTCCCTTGTATCTGTTCATTTATCACCGGCCACATCTACTCTCCCTTCCCATCTCCACCCCCATCCATCTCTCCTTCCTGTTACTTTTCTACTGTCCATCCATCTCTCCCCCCTCTTTTCCTTCTTCTCTTCCTCTTGACTCGTGTCTCTCTCTCTCTATTACTCTCTCCCTCTCCCCTCTCTGCTGGGTGTCCTGTTCCCTCTCTCTCTGGGAGTAGCAGACCTCCTGACGGCTTAGTATTGATCCTCGCCTCTCCTTCTCTTCCTATGTCCCTCTCCCTGCTCGTTCTCTTTCTGTCTTGCGCGCACAGGCACACACACATGCATTAGGGTGACAAGATAAAAGGGTTTGTATGCCCCAAGGCAAAGCCAGCTAAACATGAGACCAGAGGCTCTCAGCCTCTGGTATATGTATCAAAAACACTAATACTTAACAAACTCAAGGCCATAAACACATTCCCCCACCTCTGACAGGAACGTTTCAAAACTCACCATTCGATGTATTTACAACAAGCTTGTTTTTATCTGCAATTCGGGCTCTGTGTTAAACTTCACAAATCTTTGCAGAATTGCCGTGGTCGAAACATTCTTCAGCTGTTGCCTCAGAAAGCTTAAGGCAACCAGCACGCTCTACTCTCTCTGAAGGGAAATTTCCAGATAATAATGCTATTTATAATATTCGCCTTGGGGGAGGCGGGTATACTTGTCTTTAACTGGAAGAAGTTCCTTGTTTTTCTGTAAAGCATTGTACAAGCAAAGTTGTCTTGGGTTTTCTGTTCAGGGGCCAATCTGTAATACATGTGTAAATAAACAGACAATGAGAAAAGGGGAAGTTTGGACCCTTTATCCCCTCTGTCTTCAGTAGGAGCTGAGTTCTGAAGTTGCAAAAAGTTGAGTCTAATTAAACAGGGACACACAGTATAATTCATACACAATGAGTGTAGACAATGTGCCCCACTTACAGCCATCCACAGGCAACAGCAAAAGGACACTTGTGCCACTTACAAACAAGAAAGTTATTAATGTTTTTTTATTTCCTACCTTGCCTCTGGTGTTTTTACTTAAAAGTCTGTAGACTTCACTTATACAAACAGCCGTGTTTCCATTACAGTATGGCATTAGTGATAGAAACATCATCATTTGGAATGATTTTCTAAATTTTCCCAAAAGGTTTTTATGCCCCCTTGAGGTGTTTTTTCTCACTCTGAAAAGTAGTTGATGCGCTTAATGGGAGATGGAAAGAGTTTTTTCTGAATTAAAGTAAGCAAACATTTAACTCATTGACTGACTGGCTTTTCCCGCTCCGAGAGAAAAAGCTCTCTCCACTGTCAAAGTCTTCAGAGATATTCCATTAAGATTCTTATTCACAGATTAATTTCCACATTCCTTAGTTGATGGCCAAGGAGACGGGTTTACCAGCAGTTGGCAGACAAATGGTTTTGGTTTCCGGCTCTACTTCTAATATTCTGTTTGTTACTGTGAGCATTATAAAGCCTATAGAACCAATTTCTTTTATAGACGTTCAATACTTGTATCTTACTGTCATGATGTTGTCCTCTTTCGTTCCAGAGTAACCAGATTTAATTTGTACATGCAGTAGCTATAAGAGAGAAACTAAGGAAAGCAGCAATGCAGATAAAATATCTTTTCCATGGTAAATGGAATTATTTTTGTTTGAACAAATGGATTGTCACTAAAATGCCTCCAGTTAAATGCTGATGTTGTGCTGTCATGGTGCCGACATTTTGAGTTTTATTTACTTGCTTTTGCTCCAAATCTTCAATCCATTCTGACAAAGCCAGATACGTAAACATTTATCTTTAAACCTTTCACATCTACAGTTGTTCTGTAAATACAAAGCATTAAGGACCTCTCATAGGCTGCATGCAGTGTATTCCTGGCAGCTGAAGGCAATGAGAAAATAATCTTTGATTACAATTAATGAAACCAAAAGGAATTCTGTGCTCATGTTACAGTGTGAGTGCCTTCTGAAATCAGTTTGCAAGTCTGTCTCTTTTTCCAGCTGGCCTGCTCAGAATTTAGATCATGATGCTTTTGTTCAAAGCACCTTCTTGTGGAGTAACTGCATACATTTCAGATGGGAATACAACCCCTAACCATGGCGATGTTAGTGCCATGCCCCATCCACCGCGCCCTAAAGCTAACAAGAGGTTGTCAGGAATCGATACCTGGCATGAAAAACGATGTGACTTTCAGCTGCCGTGGCCACATCAATCACGCTATTACCATTAGCTCATCTCTCGACACTGACTTGGACTTCTCTCCCCTGCCCCTCCCAAACTCTCTCCACTCCCGTGTCACCGATTTCTCTCCCCTTCTCCACTTCTCTACCGCTCTCTCTCTCCCTCCCTCCCTCTCTCCCTCCCTGCCAGCTCAGCGGATGCCCCTTGTCACAGCTCCTATTTCAGCCTTCTGAAGTTTCCTAATTGATCGCAATTAGAGCCGCAAAGGGGTGGGGGCAGACAAACGGAGATGGGGAGAGAAAGTGTGTGTGCATGTGTGTGTGTGTGTTTGTATGACAGAGACATAGAGAGAGAGAGTAAAATCAATGAGCCTGTTTTGAGAGTGGTTATATTAGCAACTGGACTACATTTGACCAAAGACTGCCGGGGTAATAACACCAGAGATGGGGGGAGTGACTGAGAGACAGACAATGAGAGACACAAAGAGACAGAGTCACATTAAGATGGAAAAACAAAATGGGAGACAATTAGGTGACAGTGAATGAAATACATTAAAAGAGACAGTCAGACTTAGACACATAGTTCAGTAGTAGAAACTTATTAACCTGCACAGCTTCTACTTGTGAAATAGTGTTCCTGCATTATCTCCTGTTCCTCGATTCCACTGTCACTGACAAACAGCACTGCAGTGCTTTCAGGAAGTGAATGACTAGCTACTGAACCATTTCCACTAACTAGGAGTATCACAATTCTCTTACTTCCCAATGTGGTTTGATCAAATTCGATTAGATTTTCTATTTAAACTTTTTTTCCTCAGCACTGAAGACTATGTCTTGTTAGACAGTCACATCTGGATTTGTAAAGATCAATGATCAATAGAAAGAGGGGTATTGTACAACAACAGCTTCATCTTGTCCTTTTTGCACGTTAAGATTAGGCAAATTCAAATAATATTCAAGAGTTCAATAAAAATGCCACCTTTGAGGGATTCAACATAAAAAAAAGATAGAAATGTGGATTGGTTTCTCAAATCTGAATAGGAGCAAACCCTCTTCCCAACAAATCAATGGAGGATCTCAAACCCAACATCTTGGACCCTGTCGGAGTTACCTTTGGTATCAGCCGGTTGATCGTCTTCGTGCACACAGGATATTGGAAGTGTCTGGAAGCGTAGCTGCAGGCGTAAGCTATGTATGTCGTCTTTGTAATGTTGCACAAGGAGGTAGGGATGGAACCGAAGTAGGCAGCCCATTTTGATTTAGAATTAAAACCCTGACACCCATCCCACTGACACATCAATAGTTAGCAGCTGTATTAAAAAGGAAAATATTGAGTAAGACCTGGCTGAATACTGACCAAAGTCCTTATCAGGACATGGTATGAAGCACTTGTGATTCTTGAAAGCAATAAAAAAATAGTCAGGATAAGAGATACATTACCAAGGCTGAAGGACAGAGGGAGATAATAGAGATAAGGATAAAATCAAGAGAGGCAGAGTGATTTTTGAGAGAAAAGTATCAGTTAAGAGAGAGAGAGAGACAGAGAACGAAGAATTTGTAATAGAGAGATAGAGAGGCAGAATGACAAAGAGGAAGAATAACAATAGTGCCAAAGCCTCTTCCATCCTCCTTGCAAACGTCCCTGATCCCCTTTTTTATCTCATTTAAATTCCTCTCCATTGTCATTGCAATCCGGGCCTAACCCCCCACCGCCTGGCACACACACACACACACAAACACTAATGGACATTAGAGCTCACATGCATTGACCTAGAGCAGTGACCAGGGCCATCCCAGGGAGCCAGGCTCACACATATTTGCTAATCCCTATCAATTGGCACACACATGCACACACACCCACAATGTTTGCTGGAAAGATAGGCTCAAGTTTCCCCAGACCGCAGATGTCAATGTGACCCCAGCCGTGCTAACATGGGTGTGGAATCGCAAGCAGCTTGTCACCGAGCATCCAGTGTCTTGTCAGTGACACAAGGCCGGGCAGGCCTGTGCAGCGCTCGCTCACGCCTTGTCAACATGTATAGTAGATGAAGCTAGTCTTGATTCATTCCTTGCCTGACTATTCCCTGGTCAACAGTGCTTAAGACCACAGTACACTGGCTCGTCAGCAATTGTATCTTACAGTGCAGACACACTGCTCTCAGTAGCGTTATCTTGAAATGTCTTCAGAGCTGTCTAACAGCAGCAACAGGGCTCGAAAATAACATCTTGTCAGCATGGTCAAGACACAGCTGGGTTAATACAATTCATGGGCTTATTCCTTGTCAGCAATTCTAGGTCACAGAGATGGTAACTGGCGCTGATCGTAATATCGCCTTGTCAGTGTGCACAGGCTACATCTGGACTGTCAACAATGCCTGGAATCATGGAAAATAATGCCTTGTCTGCACGGTCAGGACAACAACGGTCGTTTATTATTTCTTGCTTTATCGCTCCCATTTCGACAGTGATGGGTCAGAGATGTCAGATTAGTCTGGACTATCATGGAGGGAAATGTGTCTATCCTGCCTCTCAAACAGTGCGTGTAGTATATTAAAAAATACAAAGCGCTGAAGAAAAATAGTCCTGGATGGACATGTTGAAAGGGACAAGCCTGATGTACTACTTAGATGATTTGAATCTAGTGTTCCATGAAATACAACTAAATTAATTCTTTATGATTTAATGAGAATTTTGGAGGCATAGTCTCAGATACAGCTGACTTAAACTTATCAAATTTAGACAATAACACAATTATTTTAGTAATCTAAATACTTGTGAGTATTGTTAAAAACAAATTAAAATCTCAGACATCTCCTTGTGTCGGATAGCTCATCAAGTCTATCATTAGTTGCGGTGACACTTAAAGGTAAATCTTTGGTTAATTAAACATTAGTTAATAGTTATTTCACAAACTAATGAGACCTTAGCAGTTAGCAAGTTAGTGATATGCCACCTCCTGTGTTTTAAATCTGATTCTGACAGGTGGCCAATTCTTACATACTGCACCTCAACAGTGAACTAACTATTAACTAAAGTTTAATCATCTATGAATGTACTTTTTTTTATTAATGATGGTTACCACACAAGAGGTGCTTGTGGGAAAAAAACTGAAGAATATTAGATATTACAAAAAGGAACAAAAATACACCCTGTTTTCCATCATAATAAGTAAACATGGAAGAGCTCTCAGGTAATTTTGAATCAATTTTGGAAGAACAGGCTCTTAGATAACATGAACACACACAGACACACAGACACACACACACACACACACACACTTGTAAAGAGAGAATCGGGAGGCTAGAATGAGTGACCCACACTTCCATGCACTTACAGAAAAGTAAAGAAAGAGAGTTGTCATAATTGTAAAATCTAAAAGTCAATTTCAAAGTCAATTTGCACCTAACTGCCTTTGCAAACTAAATCAGGTACTGGTACATTGTGGACGAGTCAATGTCGATCTAATCTAAAACGTGGGTTTGTGTGTGTGTGTGTGTGTGTGTGTGTGTGTGTGTGTGTGTGTGTGTGTGTGTGCTCGGGTTTGGCTGATCCAGTTTGTCCTAATCACTGTATGCATCTTTGCCAAGAAGCACTTACAGCTGTGGTTTGTGTGTGTGTGTGTGTGTGTGTGTGTGTGTGTGTGTGTGTGTGTGTGTGTGTGTGTGCTCGAAGAGACTGACTCTCTCACCGTGTGTGTGTGTGTGGGGAGGGGTAAAGATGATTCTGGCGACAAGGCGACAACCGAGGGATCAAAACACACAGTCTCACATTACTGACGACCCCACACACGCACACACTCACAGGCAGGAGATGCATGCATTCGTACAAGTGTGGATGACACGGGTGGTGTTTACAAAGCGGTTTGCCGACCTGCATGCCAACACCACCGATTGCCGTACTGAGAGAGAGAAAGTTGCAACAAATGTTGTCATCTTCCTGCATCATCTCATATGTGCATCGCAGAGACTTGGAATGCAGCATGGACAAGTATGGAGTTAAAAATGTGTATGTGGACCAGTCACTTCAGTCCCCATTGAATCCAAAAAGGGTAGAGTGTGCTGCGTTAGGTGACAGGTTTTGTTTTGATGGTGCCGGGTTCAGGGTTCAGAGCTGCTGAACCACTTTGCATAGTGGCCAAGTTCAAAATATCAAATTAAATGCATTCAGTGGAAGAAATGTGAAGAAACGCAGCTCTTTTATGCAGATTTCTCTTGCAGTTTGTTGTCTCCCTACCACCTGAGAAAGCATCACACCAAATTCAACTTCAAGCTTGTCTAAAATATGGTTCCATCAGAGCCAATTATGGTACCCATATCGTGCTTGAAGAAATAGCAAGAAATGCAGGAAAACCATATTTGATATATAACTATATCTGCCAAAAATTAGGGGAAACTGCAGACTGCAGAGTGGACAAGACTCAAAGGTCAGTGTACCCACCTTGATGCTCCAAAAAATCAACATAAACCTGCTCAAGGCCATTCAGTTATGTTATTTAAAGCCAACATCTTCATCACAGATGCAGGGATATTGGATTATGTATCACTACTGGAGCAACCAGAATTAAGACATTATTTATCTGTAGTCCCAATGACATCCACCCCCTAACAGAGAGACCCTCTACTTTCCTGAGCCCCAGCCTCCTGACTCCCCCCTCTTTCCAATTCATTTAATGTCTCTTATGTGTCTGAATCTCACTTCTTTGTTTGTCGCAATTATGCAATATGACATATGCCTTGCTGCGAGCCAAACGTCCCGATGGGAAGGCTAAATTCTCCAACTTAAACTCAATTACAGTTAAGTCGAAAAAAATAAAAAATCCAGGTGTAATTAAAGCACATCGCTTTTCTGCGGTACAGCCTGAAGCTGAGGCAGGCTTGTGTCCTTGGTTCATATCCCCAGACTGGCATTGGGAGAAATCTGGCAGGGGGAATGAGTAACGCTCATCGACTACAGTCAGGCTGCCCTTCAGCGAGGCCCTTCAGCAAGG
>OMLP01011395.1:27476-40147 GCA_900302685.1 Spondyliosoma cantharus | reverse complement strand
GTGAGATGAAGAGTCGGTAGGACAGACAGGATGAATTTCCCACACATAAATGTTTTGATATTTTTTGCATGTTTTTTTTTCCTCATATACTGTATGTTGATGAAGAGACTACCTGCTCCCACATTACTGTTGTTTGGTCTTGTAACTTTGCTCTGTGGGTTGAAGTGTGGGGACATTCCTCTTTCATTAGATGAGTGAAGGATCTGTTTAGCTGTCAGACTGTGAACACCATCAGACCGTCACACCCCTGTCCTGTGCTGCTGGCTTGCCCTTGCACACAGACGTCGTCTCGCCACTGTTACTACCTCCGCTGGCAGCTCAGAGGCGGACCAAAACTGTGCCGCCATTACGCCTCTTTCACACAGATGGCAAGGTGGAATATCGGTCTTGAAAAGGCAGTGTGAAATGGGCTATGATTAAGACAGATGAGTGTGACAGAAACTGAAGTTTCGACTGAAACAAGCAATGAAGGACCGTTAACTGAAGAAGCCCCCAGCAACGATAACAGCTCCTCCTCTACCGCTGGTAGCAGGAAACATTTTGGATAAAGCTGAAGTTGAGCCGACTGCCACCATGCCACTTTGTTTGTTGACAGCTAACTTTTGATTTAATGTGATGGATATCAAATAATTATTTGTGTGTACATAATATGTAGTATGTCGTAGCTGTACAGTACTGGAAAAGCTTGGAAATGCATCTTGAAAATGCTTGAGAACTACTTGAATTTATTATTGAAAATAGGAATAGATTGAACCCTGAGTTTAAAGTATAAACAACTGCATAATTACTGAATACAGTTTGATGCAGAAATTAATTTTAAATAAACTGTTACACTTTTTGGATTTAAATAAATCATATTGTTTTGGGACTCTCGTGATTTTTTGTCGAGGAACATTGAAGATATGGCTAAAAGAAAACAGTAAAACAGGAATCAACAGTGGAGAAAATACATGATTACTTTGCAACACATCTTAACATGTATGTGCATATATGGCACCTTTGGTCCTCCATAAAGCACGACCCAAAAAGGACACAGCTCTGACTGAAAATGAACGGAGTGAGGAAGAACACCAGAAAGAGGAAGATCCCGGCTGTGCCAGAGGGGGAAGGGCCTGAATGGGACTCCGGTCTCTTGACCCCATGCGACCTCAAACCCATCCACCCACTTCCCACCAGATCACACACTCCCCCAGCTTTGTCTCACACAGTCCCTCTGTCCCCCTCTCCCTCTGCTCCTTTCATTACCCCAGGCCCAGATGCACGTCAGCCAGACACCAGACAATAACACACTCCCACACGTTCTCACACACATAATGTCACATGCACATACAGCGGCACCCACCGCCTCACACACATTCCTATGGACACACACACTGTTACCCACACGCTTAATAGTGATGTTTTCGAGCAGACTTCCTCTGCATTAGTAAAAAAAAAAAAATTGATGTGAGAAAGTGGTAGACAGGTGTGTGACATTTCCTAAAACCACACTACATTTTTGAATGAGAGATGGGGAGTTTGCTCTGTGGATAATGAGTAAAACACTGCAACAGTTCAAAAGTAGCTGTGGGGATAAATTATGAAATTATGAGAATGCTGTTTTTATGGACATTTTGGGAAGCTGATTTCAACATGCATCTTTCAGTTGACAAGGGTAAATCATAGTTCAAACCGGAAAAAAACCCAAAACTATTTGTCTCTCTGCATTCACTACCATACATATTTCTTCTGAAATAGGGTCTGATGTTGGTCCACTGGAAGGGGTGTGACTTAGCCTCTCTATTTTATCAGCCATCACAAAACAAAGACATCAGACAGTGGAGACAGTTACTCTAGGGACTATTTATCATGTCTATTTGTGTCTTGTGTCCCAACTGATACGTGTGCTTTCACCTTCTCATTCTGTTCAGTCTTCCCATACATCCAAGGATATCGTTTTATTGTGTGTGTCACCTTACTCTCTCTCTCTCTCTCTCGGCCTGATTTCTTGCACCACTGTGTCATCAATCTTTGACAGTTTGCTTACTCGTTTCTTTGTCTCCATTCCCATAAGGCTTTGTCTTGGGTGCTGTCTGAGTCTGAAACTGTGTCTCCCCGCACACACACACACACACACACACACACACACCCACACACACACACACACACATATATAAATGTATCTACAGACCCCTCCCCCTCTACAAAATGTTGACTGTCTGGGGCCAGCAACAATGCTGACTGGACCAGCACCATTGTCTACCTCTACCCCCATCCCAAAAATACTCCCATTATAATCACGCTGCTAGATCAGCACTGACATCAATATGATATAGTATTCCACCGCACCCATTCGACCCCCAAAAATCCCATCTACTCTAACACTGCTGTGGGTATGAGATGGCAGTTAAGGTGTCGCTACTAACTTGCGGAGTTATGTTTTAAGCAGCTGAGAACATTTATTTTCCTTTAAAAGGAAGCATAGCCAGAGGAAAAAAGTCATGAATATAACAAAATTAGATAGAAATAGAGAGAAGCAAACAAGAGAAAAAGAACTGAGGCTGGGCAGAGGGGGAAGGAGAAGAGAGCAGAGAGAAGAGAAAACTAGCGGAGGCTCAGCATTGTGCTGCTAATGTGGCCCAGGCTTGGGTAATCCAACAAAGGTTACTGTGGACCAACAATGAGGCTCTGAGGGGCACAGGCTGCCGAGACGCGACCGGAGACGAGGGAGGAGAGGAGCCAGGGAAGGAGAGGAGGGGGCAGGGAATAAGCAACAGGGTTGAGGGAGGGGGCACGGCCCAAAAAAAAAAAATCTTCATCTCAAAACCATCTGACCTTCCTTTGAGTTCGGAAGGGATTAACTACGAGTATCCCATTTTCATTTTTACACACACGTGCGCGCGCGCGCACACACACACACACACACACACACACACACACACACACACACACACGTTGATTCAACCAAAAAGTGGGTAAACTTTCTAAAAGTTTCTTTCCTCACTGATATATGTCAGTCAGCACTTCCTGGGTCTACAGTCACTGTGGCCCAATCAACATGTTGACAGATGCAGTGGAGAGGAAAAAGCAAGACAACCCCCAAAAAGGGAATGGTTTTGCACGTGGTGGCCACAGACAATTGCTCTCTCCTTATCCTTCCTGCCTGATTCTTCTCTAGTTCTGTGTCCTGCTGTCCTTGTCACTACAGTGTTTATTGTCACATGCACAGTAGGGAAACGTGATTCTCTTTACAATTAAATTCTTCGTTTGCTGTCCACAGAATGCCAACAATGTAAAAAGAAATATATACAACCGAAATATAGAAAGTATATCCAGGTTGCACAGGCAGTCCAGCTCCTCCAGGATGGCACATCCATACGTGTAAAAAGGTTTGCTCTGTCGCTCAGCACAGTCTCAAGAGCTTGGAGGAGATACCAGGCTAACAACCGTTACACGAGGAGAGCTAGGCAGGGCCATAGAGAGGCATCAAGCCAGCAGCAGGCCCAGTATCTGCACCGCACTGCCAGAGCCCTACACAATGACCTCAAGCAGGCTACCAGTGTGCATGTGTCTGACCAAACAGGCAGAAAGAGCCTTAATGAGGGTGGCATGAGGACCTGAGTCCTCTGGTGGGACCTGTGCTCACAGCCCAGTACTGTTGCAAGTCGATTGGCATTCACGAGGGAACACCGGAATTGCCAGGTCTGCCAATGGCTTCCCGTTCTCTTCGTAGATGAGAGCAGGATCACATTGAGCACATGTGAAAGGCATGAAGGAGTCTGGAGACACTGTGGTGAACGTATTCCTGCCTGTCACATCATCCAGCATGACCGGTTTGACTGTGGGTCAGGGATGGTCTAGGGAGGCATATCCTTGGAGGGTCGCACAGACCTCCATGCCATAGCCAACGATTCCCTGACTGGTGTTAGGTACCAGGCTGAAGTACTCAAAGTGATTGTAAGACCTTACACTGGTGCAGTGGTCCCTGGGTTCCCCCTGGAGCTGGACAATGCCCAGCCTCATGTGGCCAGAGTGTATAGTCAGTTCCTGGGTGACGATGGCTCTCTTGTTCCTCTGACCTACATACATTTGTCAAAAGGTCCACTGCCACCGCCAAGTACCGCCACAGACTGTCCAGGAGCTCACTGATGCCCCGATCCAGGTCTGGGAGGAGATCCAATAGGACACCATCCGCGGACTTATCAGGAGCATGCCAAGACTTGTGGGGACTGCATGCAGGCACTACGGGGGCCATCCACACTACTGAGTCACATTATGAGTTGCCTAATAAAATTCATGCAAGTTAGATCAGCCTGTGATTTAAATGTTTTACTTGATTTGGAATCCAGCCCTCAATGAGTTGATGATTTTTGTTTCCACTGACCGTAGTTATATCATTTTGTTCTCAACAAATCAGTTAAGATTTTCAACTTGAATAATTTGTTCACCAAGATCTGATGTGTGATTAAAGTGGATTTAACAAAGCATAAGGTTAAGAGCCTTCCATTGGATAATTACTGCAGTGATTAGTAAGTTTCAGCTGGCAACAAGTTATTAAACCCTAACTGAGGCAGTGAGTAGCTTCTCATTTCTTAAACAAACTTGTCAGAAGACATATCCTGCCGTCGTGGAGAATATGTTACTCTGTTCCAGAAAGGTCAAATTATTGGTCTGCATCAAGCAAAGAAAACAACTTCAGAAAACTAGGTCAGGAACTGTCCAACAAATTATTAAAACCTGGAAGCACAGGGATGAATCATCATCTTTTCGAGAAAGAAATATGGTACGAAAAAAATCTTGAATGATCGTGATCAGAGATCACTTAAATGTTTGGTGATATCAAATCATCATAAAATCAACAATAGAAGAGCTATGTTTAATAGTGAAAGTAAGTAAGAGCATTTCTACATGCACAGTGTGAAGAGAACTGAAGGGATCAGGACTAAACAGCTGTGTAGCCTTAAGAAAACCACTCATCAGTGAGGATGTTAGGAAAAAAAGGCTTCAGTTTGCTAGGGAGCAGAAAGACTTCTCAGTCGCAGGCCACACTGTGCAAAAGAAACGGTCAGCTTTACTTTTAGAAAATGTTAACCAGTTAGATTGCCTCAGCAACTGGCTAAAAGATGAATAGCTTCAATTGTGTAAAGGTGTGGTCGTTCATTTGATTTTAAAAAGAACAGAGAAAAAGTTTGATTCAACCATCCTATGTTTGCTACAAAAGGTTTATGGTTAATGGTTAAGATGCCAAAATTGTTTAGGATTAAGTTTATCTTTTAGTTTGATTTAAAAAAAAAAATGTTCTAAATAACACGATCCGATATTTGCTAAAAGGCATAGCAAATTGAATTATGATGTGGTATGTTTTAGTTTTTTTTTTTTTGGCAGTTTACTCCAAACAAAACCTAATCTGGTGTACACAAGTCAAACTTGGGATAATTTCATACAGCTCATGGAGCAGAGTATCGCTTTGTCTTTTGTAACACAGTTTATAATAGTCACTGCAAAACTATTATGATATATAACTTTTAGGTGATATCACCCACCCATAGTTTAAGATGTTAAAGATTGATAGAGGTGTTCCTAGAAAGTCAGAGGAAGACAGGGTTATCTAGAAAGTGTTGTTTTGGCCTCTCACCATAAATGTTCCACATAATGTGACTTTTTGTTTGTCCACCTCTTGCGTTAGAGCAATTTTTCAATTCAGCAACTTTGCTTTTGTTTGTGTGTCCCCGTGATTCCCGAGGTCTCCACAGTGGCCTCAAATTTGTGTGGACGCCTAACAGAACTGCTCTTTACTTAGACCTTTGTTCCATGCATACTGCTATATGCATAAAATAGCTTTAGAGAGTGGGGGGCATGGCTGACCCATGGCCTCTCCCACAATCCCTCCTTCCCCTTCCAATCTGCTCCAGAGATGCCACTTCACAGATGGAGAGCACACAGAGGCCTCAGCTGACTTTTCACACACACACACACACACACACACACACACACACACGCACACACGCACACACCCCTCCAAGTAAACCGTAACATGGTTAATTTAACATTTCACAACTTTAGTTGGGCCTTGCTACCATTTATCATGAAGATTCTTTGAATTCTCCTTCCTCTACATTTATTGTTGCATTTGAGTTACACCGCTTTTCCACAAAAAGTAGCGGGTCTTCAAGTTTTTTTTAACCTGCTAAAAACCTATTGACCCCATTCCCACTTCCTGCAGGCAAGGCAGCCCGCCTTTTTATCTGAAGCACCACGTCACTGACTGATGTTTCACGTCACAAATGCTCCAGAAACAGTTGAAAAAGAAGAGAAAACCACAATTGTGACGAAGAAGCATCTGTACAACGATGGATTAATCATATTGAGCGTCACAAACCCCCCGAAATGACTCATTTCACTATCATGATTTCTGCCATTCGGCCCAAAGACGTTTGGAAAGTCCAACAGAGCTGCATGATTAAGTTATCTTATCCCCATCAAGTTAGCCGATCCTGGTATTTTCATAGTCGGGAAGTCGAGCTGTCATAGGAATAAACCGGGCTCCACCTCTAACACAGTATCCAGTAATAAAACATCCTTAATTAAATTCCTTCCCTGTTAACGTGCCGCCACCGGATGTTGATAACGAGTCATCACTTCGCACGGCGGAATTTAACGAGGTGATGAAAACCTGTGTCTACTGCAGAGTCAATCGACCTGGGTGTAAATGCAGAGTTTACACATTGCCGTTGTACACCAACGCTAGTTGCGCGGGTTTAAGTGGGATTTCTGACCGGTGACTGTTAATGTTAATGTCGGCAGAATTCTCTGCCTTCCAGCACAGCTGACAAAAGACATGTGAATAGATGGTAGGTACAACAGAATCTCATTAGTCTCACTATTTAAAATCCTTCTTCACTGCTTTCTGTCACCTCCATGCAACATCACTTTCACTTCTGTTTGGTACATTTTGCTCAACAAACCAAGTGTCTAATGGAACACGTTATTAGTTTAAGACAACCAGAACAACAACAGAGAACATAGATTTCCAACAGGAATGGATGTGAGTCACGTCTCTGAAATGACATCGCGCATCAGTGCAGAGCAGCAAATGCATGACTCAACAATAGTAACGAGCAGAACACCTTCTAATGAGCGTTATGAAGGTTGGATGCATGTTTGTATGCGTGTACATATTTAGGATTCCAAGCCCAGGCGTGCATATCTGCGTGTTTGAACATGCAAGCTTGCAAATGTCAAAGGGCTGAAGAGCATTTGTCAACAGCATTTCTCACTGCATGTCCACACGCACTTTATAAATGTTTGTGACTGCAACACGACTGCCCGATGTGGGAGAATATCCAGTGTGAGATACACTTTAGACGACATTGTGATGAAATGATGAAATAAATGTTAAGTTTCAGTGTCTCAAATTTTAAATCCCTGAAAATGACTGATTTGTTAATAGGGGTTAAAAATAATTTGACTACTCAGCATTCAGTCGCTCCTGTATTGTATGATGTGCATCCTGCTCTTATCAAAATAAAAGAATTTGAGCTACAAAATGTTGTAGCTGTTGTTCAAATTTACACCAACAATTGTTGATACTAAATCTGAATTTAGAGACAGCAAAGCAGAGCAGGGGGCTTTATGAGCCTCGACTGTTCTTATCCTGCAGCTCCATGTGATTCATTTATTGTGAAAATCACCGTAATCGTCCTCAGATCACGCAAATAACTACAGCCTGACCAATACTTGATCTTTGAGGCCGATGCCATGACTGATATCAGGTAGTAAACATTCCAACATCAATATATCGGCCCATATACTCAGTATAGTTTTGCAATGATTCCTCAAATGTGGTTATCAAACACACACTCGTGACAGAAAAGTTCAATTGAGGCATGACATTTTAAAATAAACTGAGTAAGACACACTGTGAATTTCATAATTAGTAATAACCCCAAGCATCTTTTCCTGCATCAAAATCTTTGAAAGAAGTGTTATCTGTGTATATTAGACAACATATATGCAGATACCGATATATCTGTGACAGGCTAACATCAGCCAACATATATATTGGTACAAATAACTATAGAAGACCTTTAATGAAGCTCCTGGTACAGTGTGTGTGTTGTTCTACAGTCCTACGGTCACTTGTGTGTGTGTGTGTGTGTGTGTGTTTGACCTACTCACCCCGATGCTATTAGCGCTCTGGACTGGGCCATTGCAATCCTCTGTAACGTTGGTCTGCTCAGTCCAGCTAAGCTCGATCTCTGTGGCAACGGAGCATGGCACACATTTGCTGCCGATGAAGGTGTGCGCTGTGGCTTCATCACCACTGGTGACGGAGAGGGCACAGGAGAGGGGGGCTGGGTCACGCTGTTGGCAGGGGAAATTAACGTTCCTGTTGGCACCGGTTCACTGGCTGACGAGGAGTGCTTGGGTGGAATGGATGGAGGATTCACATTTGGGTTGGATGATGGAGGCTGAGGCGGTGGTAGGGACGGCGGAGGAGGCCTGTTTATAGACGAGGAGATACCCAGAGAGGAGGTGCCGGCAGTGAGGGCAGCCAACGACTGAGCGAAGAGCTGGGCGTTCCTTCGTGGAGAGGCAGTATTTCTGGAAATGGCAAGGCCGTGCGGCAGCGTCTGATAGTAGTTGGAGTTGGAATTCGAGTTCTGCTGCTGTCCTTGTCCTAGAGTGGCTGATTTAGATGGACTCAAAGGTTTGGAGGTGATGGGTGCTGTGTTCTTGGTTCGCTGCATGGTTAGTGAGCGTCTACCTAGAGTCTGTATGCTTGCTCCTCCTCCCCCTGCTCCTCCAGTGTTGGTCTTCACACTAAGGACCAGCATGCACTGCTGGCAGGAACAAGGTTGGCCCAGTGCAGTAGCTGGTAAGCCCCCATTGGGGTAGACAGAGCTACCAATCCCCAAACCAGTGCCCGACACTCCGACACCAAGCAGGGCTCCTGTTAGGCCCCCACCCCCTCCTACACCTCCTCCTTTGGGTACTGGGAGAGGACCAGACACTAAAGGGTACGTCATGTCGGCACGTCTCTGAAGCCTGCGACACCTCTGGCTCTGTCTATTCACCTGCAAGACAGAGCAAAACACGAGCTTATGACATTTTATGGTCACTTCTTAACTCTCACTATGGGGCCGCCACATGAGGAGCATGCTGCAGCTTCAAAGCTAAATATCACCAATTTGTAGGGATGAGGAAAATTATCAAAAACTCATGGTATGATATCATCATGATACAAACTTGACAGCATTTATTATTCCTGTACAATTTAGTTTTTACTGTTTATGCAAAGTACTTGCTTCCCTCCCTAGTTAAATAAAAGTATCCTGTCATGAGCTAAGCATGTGCAGAAAGTAGCCAGTAGCAATCCCTCCCTCCCTCTGGCTGTACAGCAGGACTAGCAGAGAGGGAAGAAAGACAGGGAGAGAGGGCTGCTGGTGGAGCTCCGAGAGTAGCAAGAGGGGAGGAAACTACCATGGAAAGATAGTCGCCTTTCTATCGCTTGGTGGCCGGCGAACAAACTCGGGCTCAATCACCTTTCTCCGGTCATTGTCCCAAACAGAAATGCGGCTTACTGTGCACTCACACAGGAGCAAAGCCAACGCTTGGAATCACAAAGTGGAGAAGCTCAAATCAGCTTGTGATGAACACAAAGGCAAACAGCTATCGCAATGTTTTACAGTGTAAAACAGCAAATCATTTGGTAGAATAGTTAAAGGTGTTGACAAAGTTTCAAGTGGCTTCTGTCGATGATGACTTTAAACTCACCTGCGTCATGTTCTGAAAGTCAATGAGGTAGCAGAAGCCGAGTGGTGTCAGATCAAGGCAGGGCTGCTTGCGGTTGTGGGCGTTCTCGATGGCAATGGCCACCTCCATGTCGTAAGGTGTCCACGTACCGGCATCGTTTTCCCACTCCCACTGCCAGCCCTGACCCGGGGCTGAGGCTGGGTCATAAAAACTCCTACGCACCGGACGGATGGTTCCTGAGTTAGAGATGAAGAAAAGAATGTGTGTTAGTTAATGACTTTGTCCCAGTAGGTTTACAATAGTCAACCAGGAGCCTCTCCACCATGTAAAAGACACAAGGTTTTAGAAGCAAGCTTATAACAACACAATGTCCAGCATTCTTCTTATTTTGTGGGTGCCCACTGATTTCTGGCATTCACCAATGTTTTCTTATTTTTGCGCATCTCTTTGGTGAGAGGAAACTGCAAGAGTGGTCGAGAGGACTATTACCAAGAAAAGAGGAAAAACATCCCATTTACACAGTCCACAATTTGTTTGTCCAATGCACAAAACATGCGGCTCAGGGGTCGAGCCAGTGTCTTGTTATCCGAAGGTCGCTGGTTCGATTGCCCTGGTCTACATGTCAAAGTGTGCTTTTCTTCATTCAGTGCTGCAGGTCTGTTCTGCATTTGGTGCTTAAGTTTGAGTCAGTTGCACAAGTTAAAACACAAGTGTTACACTGTTAGATGTAATAAACAGAACAGAAAAGTTCTAGTATTTCATGATTATGACCATGCATTTATCATGCATACTGCACTTCAGTTGTAACCTCAGAGTACCCCAGTTTTACACACACAGCTGTAAAAGATTATGTTCTTTGAAACATTCTGGGTTGGCAAATATCCTGTTGTAGAGCAGTCCAATGTGTACCAAAAACATGCAGTTTATCATAATTAAGTACTATGTGTTTATTGTTGTTATCCAATGTCCCAGTTTGTGGCCCCTCACTTACATTTCTTTTTTTCTGGAAAAAGATGTTGCCCACCCCTGTGATAGAGTCACGATGTAGCCGTCTAACTAGATGCATGATTTTCATTTAAATACTTCGACAAGTGGGTAAACACATCCACCACTATAATTTCACAAATGAAGGGGGATGCCAGCCTTGCGATACTTGTTCAGCCCGACGCTAAACAATCTAAGCACAGTGTCTTAAATAATTAAACACACAAATAACTTGAACACGACAATGTCTCTCTGTCTCCCAGTGGGACTGAGGGCTGGGAGGAGGGTCCCTAAACCAACCAACCAGAAACTACCTCAGTTTTCAGGGGTTAACCGGCTATTCAGTCAATGCCAGGACAAGAGAGGAGAGGAAGGCATATGTGAGTCTGTGTGTGTTTTGAGAGTGGGTGAGAGACCAGGACAAAGAGGTGATATTGGCAACGTGGCATCGGCACACAGACATCAAAAGGACGGGGTTGAATGGACGGGGGGGGGTTTTGCGTTTGCTTGGTGTGGAGACAGAGGCAGAGAGGGGGTGAATAAATAAACTGAGAATACTCAACAAGATCCTAGCTGACTTCCTTTGAAGCACAAAGTATATGTGAAAGGGAAAGTCACGTACATGTACAAAGAGGCTTCAAAATGTACATGAGATGAAGTCAGACTCTTACTCTGTTGAATGACTCCAGTGGCAGGGAGGGGTTGACGTCTGATTACTATTAGGGGTGCGAGTGAGTTTATATGTTTGTGTGCGCCGATAACAGGAAATTATTACGTCATTCCGATGAGTCCGATATCATGACGAATAGCCCCGATAACATATGTAATTTTGTCCGTACGGCAGTCCCCCGCTCCCACTATGAGACCTGAATGGCCTGCAGTGAATGCTGCGTTCAAGTGACGTTGGCATAATCAGAAAAACTCTTTCTGACTGGGAAAATTCAAGAATACCCCCTCATGTCGGAAAAGCACTTGTTAACTCGGTCATAATTTTGGTAGCTGCTGACTTGAATTGATATCCACAGTATTTTTCCACATGATACATATAAACAATTGAAACATGAACTTAAAAAGGGAGAAAGAACGACTAGCAAACGTGGGAACAGGGAATTTCCGTCACACCGTGAATGCAGCACAGCGTGCTTACATTTAAAAACAGACAACATGGCGTCGATTGTGTGGGACATTTTCAAAGTTTCTGAAGAAGACAGGTCGCTTGTTATTTGTAACAAATGTTCCAAGCAAGTTCCACGAAGAGGTAAAAGTATCATGAGCTTCAATAAGTAACCTGAAACATAGCCATCGCTGATGAGGACGCCCGGGCTGCTAAAGACGCTAGCAACTTAAAGCCAGCCGCAAAGAAGCCACCGGGACTTCGGTGAGGCTTTCGAAAAATCCAAGAAATTTGCCAGAAATGATCTACGGGCTGAGGCTATTGAACACTTAACCATGGAAATGATGGCACTTGACGACCAGCCCTTCACCCTCGTTGAGGACAGAGGCTTTTCTCGCCTGATTAATCACTCGGAGACACGGTTTGCATTGCCGAGCCGCCGCTTCTTTTCTGATGTGTGCCTTCCAGCAAAGTATGATGCGATCGCCAAATGTATTCACACTTCGATAACAACGTGAAAGACATAAACTTCACCATGGATATATGGACTTGTGATGTCAGCCCTGTCAGCATGATGACTCTGACCACGCAGTGGTTAAATACAGACTTTTAACTATACAGAGCGGTGTTGCAGCCCCAGCAGCTGCCGGCTCACACACAGGTACAATGACTCACCAGACTGTTGAAGCTCTGCTACAGCGGTGGAATATTAAGAAGGAGATGGTGCGTGTTGTTTATGTTTTTTGAGAGGCTTGCCAATAGTTTTTCATTGGAAAAAATAAATATCTCCATTTAAAGAGTCAAAAGTGTTTTTGGGTTTGTTCATAGTGTTAATGCC